>JAUMHN010413118.1:0-14160 GCA_032360265.1 Heliamphora ciliata
GATATATTGTATGCATGTTGGATCTATATGTTATTTATTTACGAGAGATCATTTTGTTGGGTGTTTCATTGGTTTCAATATGCGGATTTAAATGTCTGAAAACCTATATTTTTCTTAAAACTGGTGTTTGGTGGATTTTCACGTGACCTTGAATTTTGAGGCGTGACAATTCCTAATCATCAAATTGTTAAATTCATACACCAATCACTCACATAAATCACTTAAAGTCTATGTACTCAAGTTCCCAAATGTAACATGCCATTCTCACACTTTGCCAAATTTGAGCAAATATTCAAGTGTCAATTTTAAAGTTACAGCAGTGTTTAGGGGTACCTAGCCATGGATTTAATTTTTGATTTTTGAACACCTATTAGATAAAAATATTTTTTACAACTTTCATGTTTAACACTAACGTCAAATCCTAGGGCAAAAGGGTCATTTATTTTATTTAAGTGAAAACTATTCAGCATTTTACAGAGGAAAACATAGGATTTAGGCCTCTATTAGCCACGGTTTTGGGGCATCAATTCAAGGGCTATAGGTCTGATGATGTAGGAGATTTTAGTTTAAGGTGCCACCTATAAGTTTCATGTTTTGTACTAGGGAAAGTTATTTGGAAAATGTTAGTGATTGTGACCAATTTATAAAATAGGTTCAGTCAGCCTAAAAAGGGTCTGCAGAATAGAGTTTCAATAGAGAATACTCAAACCCTTTGGAGTGCTATCCGAGCATATTTTAGACTAATTTTTGCTCAGTATTTAGTTTGATATGTTAGATACATTTTTCATGTCTACCACTTTAGGATTTGGCTATGAAAAACTTAGGGTTTTGGTCTCACAAATATTTATGACAGAGTGCTCTGTCAGTCACTGAATCTCAACAGTGACTTTGAGAAGAGTCTTGACCTGTTAAGACTTCATATGTTTGCCTCATTTTTGGTGGACAGTCAGATCAATGTGTTATCTAGAAGTTTTATGTTTTGACCTAAGCTCGGTTCTCACTCTAACTTAGGATTTTTAGGTTTGCAACTCAGAGTGGTCAAAATATGACACACTTTTTGCAAAAATGGTATATCTGGAGTTCTACCCAACGAAATCACTTCAAACCAATTTTGTATGAAAGAGAACTTAAAAATATAGGCCTGGACATAAAAATCACATTTAGATCATTTTGCTACCATTAGTTATGATATTTAAAGTTCGTGGCAGAATGTTGGTAATTCCAAAAAATTAGATTATTTAGGGTTTTGATAGCTTAGCTCATGTTGTGTTCATTTTTTATGTATTTTCTATGCATGCATGTTATATAGTCATACAAACCAAAACTCTAGAACATATTCAAGCCATAAAACTCAAAAATATTCTCATACAAGCACATGCAAAGCCTAATCATACACTAACAGTCCACAATCTACTCTTACGATGCCTTTTTGAGTTAATCTTTATTTACTTACCTTATTTGATGCTCAAAATGTTGTAGAATGTATGGACTTAGTTTTAATGCTCACACCTTGAACCTTTCTTCCTTCTTCTTCCTTCATTCTTTCTTCTTCTCTCCTTCTTCTTGAAAACACTTAGGATATTTTTTGTGATCTCTCTCTCCCCCTCTCTCAGCCGAATTGCATGTAGAGAATAGGACGGTTTAGTGTGTTTTTAATACAAAAATTATAATGGAGGGAGAATTATTGAATATAATTTTAAATTTAAATTTTTCTTGATTCCTATTGGTTACATGGGATGGTGTGGTCTCTTTAAGACTTACAAAATCTGATTTTGGCAGCTTGGGAAGTCAGCTAAGGGAAGGTTTGGAGCAGACCAATTTGATTTTGTATTAAATTAGGGTTTAAATTGTATTTTGATACCATTTTGTAAACGAAAATGCATACAATATTAATTTTATGTATCTTTTTAGTATCTAAACCTACTAAAATCTATTATATTAATGTGTTTATAGTTAATTTAGTCTTTTTATGATTTATTATAATTTTAATAGTAATTAATTAAATATGTGTAGATTTTTAAGTTAAATTAAGTTAGTTTAACAAAAATTGACTTTTTGACTTATTTATTGTGTAAAGACTTTAAATAATTATTTTTTTACTCTTTTTGACCTATATTATTATATTATTATGTATATTACGTGTATAAAAAGTGTTACGTCAAAAAAATACTTAATTTATACAATTTTTTTCTTATTTTTAAGCTTAAAAAGGTAAAAAGTAACTTTTTAGACACAATTCCCTAGGTGGTCAGCCATGCAAGGGTAATTTGGTTATTTTTATGGTTATTTTGTCTTTTTTTAATTAATTGTATATAAATATCTAATTTTAGGTATCTATGTTACAAATTTTGAATTTTTAGGACTTTTTACTATATTATGGGCAAAATGGTCATTTTACACTAATTATGAGAATTTTTAATTTTATATTTTATATTTTATGTTATTTAATTAATTTAAGATGTTCCGAGACTTTTCTGAGTATTAGAATTTTGCCTCTGAGTATTTGGTCTTTTTAGGATTTTCGGGTCAAATTAGGGTTTTGGGTTAAGTAGGGTTTCCCTTGTTCATGACCTAAGTTCTCATTGTCTATCCATCACTAATACTAGGGTTTGAACCGAGTTGTTACAAACCTTTTAAAATAAAATTTAAAATTTTTGTTCGTCATAATTAATGGTTTTTAATTATGTGATTCTTAAGATTAAAATGGTTTTCAATCCACTTACAACCATACTCAAAGAAAACAAACTTATAGAACCAAACTATGTAGACTGGAAAAGAAACTTAGATATTGTCTTAACTGTCGAGGACTATAAATTTGTATTATCTGAGATTTGTCCACCAGTACCTCATGAGGAGGCGACCGAACAGAAAATCCAAGCTTATCAGAAGCGGCAGAAAGCTGATCAGGTGGCTCACTGTTACATTTTGGCTTCTTTGTTAAATGTATTACAGTATCAACATCAGTCAATGCCTAGTGCTTATGACATGATTATGAACCTCAAAAAAATGTTTGGGGGTTAAAATCGTACTACTAGATAGGTGGCCATGAAATCTCGGATGAATACAAACATCGCTGAAGGCACCCCATTTAGGGATCATGCTCTGAAAATGATAAGTCTTTTGAGAGAACTGGAGATCATAGGAGCTGAGATTGATGGGCAAACACAGGTTGATATCATCCTTCAGTCGCTGCCTAATAGCTTTATGCAGTTCTGCCTAAATTATTTTATGAATAACCTTAGTTTTTCATTTGCACAACTTCTTAAAGAACTTCAAGCAGCCGAGGGTGTTCTTAGGAAGCCAGGTGTGTGCATGTGGCTAAAAAAGATTCTTCCTCTAAGTCGAAAGGCAAGAAGAAGAAAAAAAATTCAGAAACAGGGAGGCACATGTCCAAAAGCAGCTAAGGGGCCAAAATTTGGTGTGAAGAAGCCGAGAAGCAAGTGCTATCACCATTTTGTTACAGTAGGAGATGTCACTCTCAGTTTTAGTAGAGATAGGGTTTTACTTTTGCAAGATTGTCTTTATCTACCTTCTATTAGAAGGAATTTAATTTCGATTTCTAATTTGGTGAAGAACAAGTATTCTGTTCATTTTAATGACTCTATGGTTATTAAAAAAATAAATATTTTATTTGTTTTGGTACATTGGTGGATGATCTGTATGTTATATCTCCTATCTCTCTTACATTGTAACAAACTGAATTGAATAACACATCTACTTTACCATATAAGAGAAATGATCCTTCTTTAACAAACCAAACGTTTCTTTGGTACTTACGCTTGAGTTATATTAATCTAAAAATGATAAATAGACTGGTGAAAGATGGACCGTTGAGTTCATTGAAAGTAGAGGCACTTCCAGTCTGTGAGTCCTACTTAGAGGGTAAGATGACCAAGAGGCCTTTTTTCACCAAAGGTTATAGAGTTAAAGAACCGATGGAACTGGTTCACTCTAATGTGTGTGGTCCTATTACTATCCGAGTTAGAGGTGACTTTGAGTACTTCATTAGTTTCATTGATGACTAGTTAAGGTATGGATATATTTACCTTATGCACCGTAAGTCTGAATGCTTTAACAAATTCAAAGAATTCAAGGCAGAGGCAGAGAAGTATCTGGGTAAAAGTATCAAATCACTACGATCCGTGTTATGGTTGGTATACTGAAAATCATATTTTTAATATTTAATTTTATTTTTAATAAGATTAATTTTTTATTTTATAAGAATCTTTATGAGCAATGTTTGTATTTTATTTCTTTAATGTTATGCATGGATGTCCGATATTTTGTATAGTATTTAATCTGGTGTGTAGAGTACGGCTTGCACACAGAATATCAAATTTTAAGTTCTTACAGAATATAAATTTTATGTTCGTAATTTAGATAGAAATCGACATACCATTGGTACAACTGTAGTATAGAATTTTAGTAAGCCTGTCTTGGTTACGAGGAACAGATAATAACGTCGTCTATTGTTTCGACTCTCTGTGCTAGCACACTTCGTGTGTATTGAACGGGACATTGAGAGTAATTAATTTTATACTGACTATATAAATTAATTCACACCGTAAGATTATTATGAATAGTGCTTATCCTCTTAATCCTGAAATAATTATTGATTTGCATAGATTTAATATTCGTTGTTTAGGTTCATTAGAGGGTGCGATTTTATATGGGTCTATATTCCCAGTAAGTTAGATAGCAATATTATTTATATGACAAATATTAATTATTGACAGAATTCACGTCCCGAAAGATCGGGATTGACGATACCCTTAAAGAAGCTTATAAGTTTTAACCGGGCCAAACCCTACAAGTGGATTTGATTATTCGGCGGTCAAATAAGTTAAGCGAAAGGGTTTAAGGAATATAAAGATGCCGATTAAATTAAGTTGTCAGTAATTAAATTTAATTGGCGGGTATCGAGAATCTTAACGTGGAGAGAAATAGTAAGCATTTAATAGCAGGAGCTCAATCCTATATGGTTTTGGAATTATGGGTCAGAGTGTAATTATAGTTCTTTAGTGGTGTAAACTGTAATTTAGTGTTTTATGAAAATTATAGAAACCGCTGCTAGTTTTTCATAATTACAGATACCGTTATGTGGTTTGCTTAATTGTAGAAACCGCTGATACGTGTCTGTGTTTCACTGAAAGTCTTACTCATAATTACTTCTTAGGTCTCTGCTGTAGCCCTATAAATATGCGGGTATGCTGAACTAGTTTCATAACTTCTTTTCTAAGACTAAAGCTGTCCTAGTTCTGTCGGTACGAGTTCTCACAGGATTATAGCCCACACTATATCTGGGATCGCATAAGAAAATACAGTAGAAGATCTGACAAGAGCTTCAACTCGGATTCAAATCGTAGTTAAAGATTTATCCGGTAAAAAGATATTCTTCTAAATTAACTTCGGATTCACGGGCTTTATTTTGATCGATCGTCATCAAAAGTTTTTATCTGGAGCCCATTTTGGCATTTGTCCATCCAGTTAATTTTTCCAGATAATCGTTTGCAAAAACAAAGATCTTGACAGTTTTGTCTCCAACAATTGGTATCAGAGCTGTTTTGTTTTCTGTTTTCGGTTATCGGGGCCAAGTAGTTTTAGAACTGTTGCTAACTTTATTTTGTAGACATTCTAATCCTGATTTTATGATCGTCATTAATTCATGTTTGATTGAATGGTTTGTGAATGATGATTATTTTTTTAAATGACGGGGGTTGACCGTGATAGATTGATTGTGAACCTTCGGGACATAGAATCAATGTAATAGCTAATTTTATATTTTTAAATATCTGTTTATATTATTTAAGAACAGGTTGAACATATCCAAAAACGGAGGCGGCACCGGCGGGGGTTCGGATTTTTATGGGCCACGGATCGCGATAAGTTTTTTTTGGTTTTAAACGGTTTTTTATGATGAGTTTTTTTACAGTATTTATGAATAAAAAATAGTATAAAAAATAAGTCAAACAAAATGAGAAAAAATTACCAAAATAGCCTGGTTCCGGCGGCGGTTCTGCGGCGGTTTTTATGATTTTTTGTGTCATTTTTTGGACTATTTTTTGGGTAGTTTTTTAAACAAAAAATTACAGTAAAACATATCTTAAAATATTGTCAAAAATAAAAAACAAAAAAAGAAAAAAAAATAGGGCCAAAATCACAAACTAAACAGGCAGCAAACAGGCCAGCGGCGGCAGCGCCCAGCGATAGCAACTTTCAGGCAATTTTTGGATAGTTTTTTGGACTATTTTTTAGCAGTTCTTCAGATAGAAATATTCTACCTTTTGAGAGCTTTCTAATGGTATAAAATACGTCAAAAACAAAGTTCGAAAAGAGGTCGAAAAAGCTTTCGGAAGTTAGCGGTTCTTGGCGCCGGCGCTGGTGAACGTCGACAGTCTGTTCTAAGCAGTTTTTTGGTGGTTTTCTGAGCTATTTTCAAGGGGATTTTTTCTTTGTAAATAGTAATTTTTGAGAGATTTCTTTTGATATAAAGTACGCCAAAAATGGAGTTCGAAAAGATGTCAAAAAAGCCTCGAAAAGTTGGTGGCGCAGTGTTGTTGCGGGCAGCAGCGATTTTTTAGGTTCGGGCCGTTTCTTCAGCATTTTTTGGTACTTGTTTTGAGAAAATTTTTTGACAAAAAATTCTCACATTTCGAGAGCTTTTCAATGGTATAAAACTTGTCGAAAACGGAGCCCGAATGAGGCTGTAGGAGCCGCCTAAAGGCGGCAGCAAGGCGGTGCCGGTGGTGGCTGGTGGTAGCCAGCTATTTTTTCTCTTCTGGAGCTGCTTTGTATTGATTTTCTAATTGATATGGGACCGATTTGATATATATTAATATATCAGATAGTATCAGAAAAGCCTGATACAATCAGAATACTGAATCAAATGCGAACAGGGATTGAAACAGCTAATTCTCTTAGGAAGACTGAAGCACCTCAGTGTTTCACTTGTATCATAAAATCAGGATATATGCATATCGTGTTTATATATATATGAAATGCGTGGATGATTGCATATCTATTTTATTTATCATGTTAATTTAATTAATTCAAAATTTCTATTTTAATTAAAATATTTTGTAATGAAAAATAAAATTAAATTTTTTTCATTAATTAATTTTATTTTAATGAAAAAATTTTAGATCTTTTATTTTTTACAAAATATCACTTTTAAAATGATTTGTTTTTAAAATCGGATATCTTGAAAAACGTGAGAATTAATTTTAAATTTTAAATTAATTAAATAAAAAAATATTTAATTAAAATAAATTATTATGTTTCGAAAAATGTGAAACGAAAAATAAAATAAATAAATACTTTTAATCACTACCTTAACTAAAAAATTAAAAAAAAATTGTGCATTTATTAAATTTTATTTATTACGCATTTAAACACGAAAAGATGGTTTGATAAATCAGAATCTTTAAAATCGTGCACACAGAAAGATGTTTGATTTTTTCAGATCGTGTAATTTTTTAAATTAATAAATTTATTTTAATTAAATAGATATTTATAACTCTCAAAAAAATATTTTTAAAAATCTAAGTGGAAGAGAAAATTTATTTACAGATAATTCCCGCGGTCTCCATCACCAGTTTGTAGACGATGCAATTAAACCCTGCGTGTCGATAGTAAGGCCTTCCTCCCAAACGGACAGATTAAGTGCGGTATCGCCAGTACAAATCTCCTTTATGAATAATTCTAGATAATTTTTAGTATGGATCACTTCTCCATCTAAATGATTCATTGCGAAGCGATTAATTTGGGATTATGTGATGGTTAGCACTTAGTTGTATATAATAGTATCCTCTCCATCTGAGTCACTGCTATTATATACTAGACCAAAACTATGTTAGCTATTTAATTTTACTTGGTATGGTCAGTTGCCTAGATTGTAAAATTAAAAAAAATTGACATGTTTGGTCTTATGAAGGATAGTAGACGTGCTCCCATCGAGATATGCTATTCTCAGGTTACCAGACTGCTGGCGAATTAATTTTAAAATAGTAGAGGAAACCAAATTAAAATAAATTCAAAATTTTTCTCATCATAATTAACGGTTTTTTTTAATTATGTGATTCTCATGATTAAAATAGATTTCAATCCACTCGCTTCTATACTCAAAGAAAATAAACTTACGGGACTGAATTTTGTTGACTGAAAATGTAAGTTGGATGTAGTTTTAACTACAAATGGTATTCTTTCAATACCAGAAAATGCGTTTGTTTCTGAAAAAGTTCCTTTCTCTGAGCCAAAAGGCATAAAGAAGAAAAAAGGTTCAGAAACAGGGAGACACAGTTTCTAGGGTAATTAGTGGGTTACGGATTGGTGTGAAAAAATCAGAAGACATGTTTTCACTACAATCAAACGCAGCACTGAAAAAAGTTATGTCCAATATTTCTCAAAAGTCAGAACAAACAGAAAAATTTTTGTTCACTAGTTGTGGAAACATGTTTAGCGGTGTTATCTACTGGTACTTGGTGTGTAGATATAGGAGCCACTAATCATATCTGTAATTCATTGCAGGGGTTCCAAGGATCCCGACAACTTAGTAATTTGGAGATTTACCTGCATATGGGCAATAATACAATGGTAACAGCAGTTGCAGTAGGATATGTCACTCTCAATTTTGGTAGAAATTGGATTTTAATATTGAGAGATTGTCTTAATGTACCTGCCATTAGAAGGAACATAGTTTTTATTTCTGGATTGGCTAAAGACAGATATTTGGTTTATTTTATTAACTCTGTAGTTATTAAGGATAATAAACGGGTTATCTATTCTGGTACATTGATGGATAATCTTTATATTATTACTTTAATCTCTCCTACACTACAACTGACTAAAATGAATAACACATCTAATTTACCATAGAAAAGAAAGTTTCATTCTTTAATGAACCAAACGTTTTTTTGGCACTTACGCTTGTGTCATATTAATCTAAAAAAGATAAACAGATTAGTAGCAGATGGACTTTTGAGTTCGTTGGAAATTGAGGCACTTTTAGTCTGTGAATCTTGCTTAGAAGGCAAAATGACCAAGAGGACCTTTTGGGCCAAAGGCTATATAGCTAAAGAACCGTTGGAGCTGGTTCATTATGATGTGTGTGGTCCTATGATAATCCGGGCTAGAGGTAGCTTTGAGTACTTCATCAGTTTCATTGATGACTACTAAAGGAATGAATACATTTACCTGATGCACCATAAGTCTAAATGCTTTGAGAAATTCAAAGAATTCAAGGTGGAGGCAAAGAAGTGTCTGGGTAAAAGTATCAAATCACTATGATCCGACCGTAGTGGGGAATACCTCTTTGGAGAGTTTAAGGACTACTTGTCATCAGAGGGAATTACGTCCTAGTTAACTACACCTACAGAATGGTGTAGCAGAAAAAATAAATAAAACTCTTATGAAAATGGTAAGGTCCATGATGAGTTATTCAGGTTTACTCGATTTTTTTTGGAAACTCGTTTTAGAGACAACAGCTTACATTCTGAACTTGGTACCTTCTAAGTTCGTACCTTCGACTCCTATAGAATTGTGGACCAGGTATAAGTCTGTCTGAAACACATTCAGATTTTGGAGTGTCCAGTACATGTGCTGAACGGGAACGCGGATAAGTTAGAACCATAACAGAAGTCTATTTCTTTATAGGGTATCCCAAGAGAACGAATGGTGGCCTGTTTTATAATCCTAAGGATCATAAGGCCATTGTTGGCACCAGTATTCGATTCTTAGAAGAGAATTATATTATGAATCACAGGCCCAAAAGCAATATTATTCTGGAAGAATTGAAAGAAATTATCAGTAGAACTAAAGAACAAGTCACTGATATCTCATTACCTCGTCGTAGTGAGAGGATTATCGAGACAGGTGCAAATCAAGAACAGGGTACTGATGTATAGGATTTTGATTCTGCACAGCGTGTTACTGCTAGTACACAGACACAGGTAGTACATCGTCGTAGTGGGAGGCTTGTTCATCAACCTAACCGATATATGCTTTTAGGGGAGTCTTGATCCTGGCAGAACTAGATACCGAGCCCTATAACACAATGAAACACTTAAAGACAAAGATGCAGATCTTTGGCAAAGGATTATGAATTAAGAGATGGAATCTATGTATTCCAATCAGGTTTGAAAACTTGTAAAACCACCCGAAGGGATAAAATCCATTAGATGCAAGTGGATCTACAAGAGGAAGCGAGGAGCAGACAAGAAAGTTGAAACCTTCAAAGTTAGGCTTGTTGCTACAGGGTTCACTCAGAAAGAAGGGATCGATTATGAGAAAACCTTTTCGTCGGTAACCATGCTTAAGTCTATTCAGATTATCTTATCCATTGTCGCTCATTTCGATTATAAAATCTAGCAAATGGACGTCAAGACAGCTTTCCTTAACGGAAGTCTTGACGAGTGTATCTATATGATACAACCAGACAGATTCATTACAAAGGGCCAGAAACACATGTAGTGTAAGCTTAAGAGATCTATTTATGGACTTAAGCAGGCATCAAGGCCAGATGAGTCCGGTGTGTATAAGAAACGTGACAGAAGCGTGACAGAAGCGTGGTGATCTTCCTAGTATTTTATGTAAACGATATCTTGCTCATTAGAAACGATGTGGGGGCATTATTTACGATTAAAGTATAGTTATCTGGGTTATTCGATATGAAGGACTTGGGATAAGCCAATCACATCCTTGGGATCAAGTTTGTGCGAGATCATAAACAAAAGACGTTGTGTTGAAGGCAAGATGGCCAAGATCTTTATTTTTGCAAACGATTAACAAAAAAAATTAACTGAACGGGCAATCTCCAAAATGGGCTCTAGATAAAACTTTTGATAACGAGCGATCAAAATAAAGCCCGTGCATCCGAAGTTAATTTTAAAAAATGCCTTTTTACTGGTCGAATCTTCAACTACGATTTGAATCCGAGTTGAAGCTCCTTTCAGATCTTCTACTATATTTCCTTATGTGATTCCCGGATATAGTGTGGCCTATAATCCTCCGAGAACTCGTACCAGCAGAACCAAGACAGCTTTAGTCTTAGAAGACAAGTTATTTTATAAAACTGGTTCAGCCAACCCGCATGTATATAGGGCTACAGTAGGGACCTGGGGAGTAATTATGAGTAAGACTTCCAGTGGAACACAGACACCTATCAGCGATTTCTACAATTAAGCAAACCTCATAGCAGTATCTGCAATTATAAAAAATTAGCAGCGATTTCTATAATTTTCATAAAATACTAAATTACAGTTCACACCACTAAAGAACTATAATTGCACTCTGACCCATAATTCCAATACCATATAGCATTGAGCTTCTGTTATTAAATGCTTACCATTTTTCTCCACGTTAAGATTTTCGATACTCGCCAATTAAATTTAATTATTGATAATTTAATTGAATCGGCATCTTGATATTTCTTAAGCCCTTCTGCTTAACTTATTTGACCGCTGGATAATTAAATTCACCTATAGAGTTTGATCCGATCAAAACTTATAAGCTTCCTTAAGGGGGTATCGTCAATCCCGATCTTTCGGGATGTGGATTCCGTCAATAATTAATACTCGCTATATAAATAATGCCGCTACCCAACTCACTGGGAATATATACCCATATAAGATCGCATCCTCTAATGAATCAAAACAACGAATATTAAATATACGTAAATCAATAATTATTTCAGAATTAAGAGGATAAGCACTATTCATAATAACCTTGGGGTGTAAATTAATTTATATAGTCAGTATAAAATTAATTATTCAAAATGTCCCGTTCAACACGCACAAATTGTACTAGCACGGAGAGTCGAAATAATAGACGATGCTATTATCTGTTCCCCATAACCAAGACAGCCTACTAAAACTTTGTACTACAGTCGTACCGCTGATATGTCTATTTCTATGTAAACTGTGAACTTTATATTCTGTAAAAATCTAAAATCTGATCTTCTATGTACAAGTCGTACTCTACACACCAGATTAAATATTATACAGAATATTGGATATCTATGCATAACAAAAAAATGATATGCTTACATTACTCATAAAAATTCTCATAAAATGAAAAATTAAAATAAAATTAAATACTAAAATTATGATTTTCAATATATCAATCCTAACAATCTCCCACTTATACGCAAAATCATACTACTGTACATCTGACTCTCGTGCCCTCTACACGACTATCAAAAGTCTTAACCGGTAAGCTCTTTGTAAAGGATCTGCAAGGTTGTCTCCCAATGCAAGGTCTATGTCTGACTGATAATTTGAGCCTGTATATCCCAAAGGTACTAGACTATCTACCTGGTAAACCAACATATAATCCTTAGTTCTTTTTAGGTACTTAATTATATTCTTTATCGCAGTCAATTACTCCTACACTAGATTAGACTAATATTTGCTAATCATGCCAATAGCAAAGTAGATGTCGGGTCTAGTACAAAGCATAGCATATATGAGGCTTCCTACTGCCGAAGCATAAGGAACCACCTTTAACTTCTCTATCTCATCAGGTGTCTTAGAACACTGATCTTTAGATAGAGTGATTCCATGCTTGAAAGGGAGAAAGCCTTTCTTGGATTCATATATGCTAAAACGAGCAAGGATATCATTGATATATTTTTCTTGTAATAAGCCCATTATCCTTTGTTTTCGATCTCGCACAAGCTTAATCTCAAGGATGTGACTGGCTTCTCCCAAGTCCTTCATATCAAACTGCCTAGATAACCATACTTTAACCGTAGATAATGCCCCCCACATCATTTCCGATGAGTAAGATATCGCCTATTTAAAATACTAGGAAGATCACCACACTTTCGTCATGCTTCTTGTACACACAGGACTCATCTGGACTTTAATCAAAATCATAAGACTTAATGGCTTGATCAAACCGAGTGTTCTAAAACCTCGTTGTCTGCTTAAATTCATAAATGGATCTCTTAAGCTTACACAACATGTGTTCTTGGCCCTTTGTAATGAATATGTCTGGTTATTTCATATAGATACACTCGTCAAGACTTCCGTTAAGGAAAGTTGTCTTGACGTCTATTTGTCAGATTTCGTAATCGAAATGAGTGACAATAGATAAAAGAATCTGGATAGACTTAAGCATGGCTACCAGCGAAAAGGTTTCCTCATAATCGATTCCTTCTTTCTGAGTGAACCCTTTAGCAACAAGCCTAGTTTTGAAGATTTCAACCTTCTTGTCTGCTCCTCTCTTCCTCTTGTAGATCCACTTGCATCCAATGGGTTTTATCTTTTTGGGTAGTTCTATAAGATCCCAAACCTAATTGGAATACATAGATTCTATCTATGAATTCATAGCCCTTTGCCAAAATCTACATCTTTGTCTTTAAATGCTTCATTGTAGTTATAGGGCTCGGTATTTAGTTCTACTGGGACCTTGTCAAAAGACTCTCCCAAGAACATATACCAGTCAGGTTGATGAACAAGCCTCCCACTACGATGAGGCACTACCTATGTCTGTGTACTAGCAGTAACATGCTGTGCAGAATCAGAACCCTGTGTATCAGCACCCTGTTTTTTATTTGCACCTGTCCCGATAATCCTCCTACTATGACGAGGTAATGAGATATTAGTGACTTGTTCTTCCGTTCTATTGGTATTTTCCCTTAGTTCTTCTAGAATAATATTACTTTTGGGCATGTGATCCATAATATAATCCTCTTCTAAGAATAGGACATTGGTGCTAACAATGACCTTATGATTCTTAGGATTATAAAATAGACCGCCCTTCGTTCCCTTGGGATACACTACAAAGAAACAGACTTCTATCATCGATTCTAACTTACCCGCATTTTCTTTCAGCACATGTGTTGGACACCTCCAAATCTGAATGTGTTTTAGACTAGGCTTACGCCCAGTCCACAATTCTGTGGAAGTAAAAGGTAATGACTTAGAAGGTACCAAGTTCAGAATGTAAGCTGCTATCACTAAAACGAGTCCCCAAAACGAATCGGGTAAACCTGAATAACTCATCATCGACCTTACCATTTCTATAAGAGTTCTATACCTTCTTTCTGCTGCACCATTTTGCTGTGGAGTGTCAGGTGTAGTTAACTGGGATGTAATCCCCTCTGATGACAAGTAGTCCTTAAACTCTCCAAAGAGGTATTCCCCACCACGGTCGGATCGT
>JAUMHN010413128.1:0-14160 GCA_032360265.1 Heliamphora ciliata
TGCACACAAAAGATCAGATTTTAGGTTCTTACAGAATATAAGTTTTATGTTCACAGTTTAGATGGAAATGGACATACTACCATCGGTATGACTGTAGTATAGAGTTTTAGTAGGCTTGTCTTGGTTACGGAAAACAGATAATAGTATCGTTTATTATCTGGCTCTCTAAGCTAGTACACTTTGTGTGTATTGAACGGGACATTAGGAGTAATTAATTTTGTACTGACTATATAAATTCACGCCCCAAGATTATTATGAATAGTGCTTATCCTCTTAGTCTTGAAATAATTATTGATTTGCATATATTTAATATTCGTTATTTTGATTCATTAGAGGGTGGGATCTTATATGGGTCTATATTTTCGGTGAGTTGGATAGCGGTATTATTTATATAAAAAATATTAATTATTGACGAAATTCACGTCCCGATAGATCGGGATTGATGATATTCCCTTAAGAATGCTTATAAGTTTTAACCGGACCAAACCCTGCAGGTGGATTTAATTATTCGATGGTCAAATAAGTTAAGCAGAAGGGTTTAAGGAATATCAAGATACCGATTAAATTAAATTGTCAGTAATTAAATTTAATTGGCAAGTATCGAAAATCTTAATGTGAGGAGAAATGGTAAGCATTTAATAATAGGAGCTCATTGCAAGAAGGGCTTGAGATTATGGGTCAGAGTGCAATTATAGTTTTTTAGTGGTGTGAACTGTAATTCAATGTTTTATAAAAATTGCAGAAACCGCTGCATGTCTTTCCATAATTGCAGAAACCTCTAGTAGGTGTTTATGTTCTACTGAAAGTCTATCTCATAATTATTCCCTAGGTCCCTACTGTAGCCCTATATATATGCTGGTAGGCTGAACCAGTTTTTGATAATTTTCATCATTATTATTATTATATTATTTTTTTCTTTCAAGATTTAAATATATCGGGGTTCTGCTGGTACGAGTTCTCAGAGGATCGTAGCATACACTACGTTTGAGGATCGCGTAAGAGAATATAGTAGAAGATCTTACTGGAGTTTCAACTCGGAATCAAGTCGTAGTTGAAGATTAGATAGACAAGAGGTATTCATCTAAATTAACTTTGGTTGCACGGGTTTTATTTTAATTGTTCTTCGTCAAAAATTTTATTTGGAGCCCGTTTCGGCGTTTTCCCGTCCAGTTAATTTTTTACCAAAAATCGTTTACAAAAACAATGATCTTGACAGTATTGCCTCCAATAGGTCTGGAGAGATCAATTGGTATATCCACGCTGTTCAAAGCTTTTAAGACTGCCTGTCGATACTTGTGAGATGCCACGAGTAACCCCTAAATACTTACATTAGCTTGCGTTTTCTTCAGCTATTTCAGAACTGGATCTTCCTCTTCACTATTCTGTCTTTCTACTCTTTCTGCCTACTTCCTTGTCAGATGCTCTATTTGCTCTTTGGGCTCCCACAATCCTTCAAACTAGTTAACCACTTCTCAAATCTCGGCCACCGGGCACTCTCTCCCTTAAAAGGCCAAGAAATTGTCTTAATTGTTTCCTTCATTTCCCCAAAAGTTTTCCTCGATTCCCATTACGTTTTGCAAACACCAGTCGGACTCTTCACTAATTTCGGTCTCTAGCTCAAAAAGTTGTGGCAGTGACACTTCGTCAAATGGGCCTTCGTAACCATATGGTGGTGGAGGGCCCTAAGGTTCCGACAGGCCTCTATGGTTACATGGTTCTTCGACTATCGGGTGCCATTCCGACGCATCTTCTTCTTCATCATATTTTATATATGTGAATTCCTACTCGACCTCTTCCAACTCCCATATGTCATTCTCTTCCTAATAATCCCATTCGAAAGAATATAAGCTAGGTCCCTCGGGTAGAGGTGTCCTTGGTTTTGTCTCATAGAGAGTAATAATGTATACAGAAAGATCAAATGCAAGACTTGCGGTTCTCAACAAATTCAATTGGGGAGCATTATCCTCTTTATGTTCCTTCTTCTCCTTGGCTTCTGTACTGACTAGCAGACTCTCTTCCCGCTTGTTCTCTTGTCAACATCCTTTTCCTAAGATTCTCCTACTTCTAATACTTCTTTTCCCGCTTCTCCTGTTTCAAAACTCGAATTAGCCTCCCCATACCAAGTTTCCCCTCGATGCCAAGTTGTATCATCGCTCGGGACAGTCGGGACTGTTGGAGGCAAGACTACCAAAATTATTGTTTTTGTAAATAATTTTTCAAAAAAAATTAACTGGACGGTAAAATGCTGAAACGGGCTCTAGATAAAAATTTTTATGACGAACTATCAAAATAAAACCTGTGCAACCACAGTTAATTTTAGAAGAATACCTTTTTACCGGTCGAATCTTAAACTACGATTTGAATCCGAGTTAAAGTTCTTGTCAGATCTTCTACTGTATTCCTTTATGCGATTCTTGGATGTAGGATGTGCTACAATCTATTAAGAATTTGTACTGATAAAACCTGGACAGCTTTAGTCTTGAAAGATAAGTTATGAAACTGGTTCAGCCTACCAATTTTAGCAAGAACTTTAACTCAGATTCAAATCACAGATACATATCAGCGGTTTTCGCAATTAAACAAACCTTATAGCGGTATCAGCAATTATAGAAAACTAGCAACGATTTCTGTAATTTTCTTAAAATACTAAATTATAATTCACACCACTAAAGAATTATAATTGCACTATGACCCATAATCTCAAGACCATATAGCATTGAGCTCCTGTTATTAAATGCTTATCATTTCTCCCCACATTAAGATTCTCGATACCGGCCATTAAATTTAATTACTGACAATTTAATTTAATCGACATCTTGACATTCCTTAAGTCCTTCCGCTTAACTTATTTGACCGCCGAATAATCAAATCCACATATAGGGTTTGACCTGGTTAAAACTTATAAGTTTTCTTAAGAGGTATCATAAATTCCAATCTTTTGAGACGTAGATTCTGTCAATAAATTAATATTTACTATATAAATAAAAATTACGCTATCCAACTGACCGAGAATATAGACCTATATAAGATCGCACCCTCTAATAAATCAAAATAACGAATATTAAATATACGTAAATCAATAATTATTTCAGAATTAAGAGGATAAGCACTATTCATAATAACCTTGGGGTGCAAATTAATTTATATAGTCTATATAAAATTAATTATTCCAAATATCTCGTTCAATACACACAAAGTGTACTAACACAGAGAGTTGGATCAATAGACAACGCTATTATTTATTTTTCATAACCAAGATAGGCTTACCAAAATTCTGTGCTACAGTCGTATCGATGGTATGTTTATTTCTATCTAAACTGTGAACATAAACTTATTATGTAAGAACCTAAAATCTGGTCTTTTGTGTACAAGTCGTACTCTACACACCAGATTAAATACTGTATAGAGTAAAGGACATCCATGCATAACATTTGAAGAAATAATATTACATGCATTGCTCATAAAGATTCTCATAAAATAAAAAATTAATTTTATTAAAAATAAAATTAAATACTAAAAATATAGTTTTCAGTATATCAATTCTAACAATATCTCACTTATACTCAAAACTATGATGTCATACATTTGACTCCCATTCCGTCTACATGACTATCAAAAGTCTTAGCCGGTATGTTTTTTGTAAAAGGATATGCATGGTTGTCTCCTGATGCAATCTTAATCACAACAATATCACCTCTCTGTACAATTTCTTGTATCATGTGATACGCTCAATGTGCTTTCCCTTCTTGTGAAATCTTAGTTCCTTCGAGTTTACAATCGCTCTGCTATTGTCACAATAAAATGTAATAACCCACTGAACTGAAGGGACCACCTCTAGATCTAACAGAAAGTTCCTAAGCCAAACGGCATCTTTAGCTGCTTCAGATGCTGCCACGTACTCGGCCTCCACGGTGGAATTAGCAATGCAGGATTGCTTGATACTCCTCCAACTTATAGCTCCACCTCCTAAGGTAAACACATATCCTAAGGTAGACTTACGAAAATTCTTGTCAGACTAAAAACTTGAGTCTGTTTACCCCAAAGGTATTAGACTATTTACCTGATAAATCAAAATATAATTCTTAGTCCTTTTCAAATACTTAATTATATTCTTTACCGTAGTCCAATGCTCCTAGCATGAGTTATACTGATATCTGCTAACCATGCCAATGGCAAAGCAAATGTCAGGTCTAGTGCAAAGTATAGCATACATGAGACTTCCTACTGTTGAAGTATAAGGAACCGCTTTCATCTTCTCTATCTCATTAGGTGTTTTAAGACACTGATCCTTGGATAGAGTGATTCTATGCCTGAAATAGATAAACCCTTTCTTGAAATTATGCATGCTAAAACGAGTAAGGATATCATCGATATACTTTGCCTGTGATAAGCCCAACATCCGTTATTTTCGATCTCGCACAAACTTGATCCTAAGGATGTGACTGGCTTCTCCCAAGTCATTTATATCGAACTGTCCAAATAACCATACTTTAACCGTAGATAATGCCCCCACATTGGTTTCGATGAGCAAGTAATTGTCTACATAAAATACTAAAAAAATCACCACTTTCGTCACACTTCTTGTATACACAAGACTCATCTAGACTCTGATTAAAACTATAAGACTTAATGGCTTGATCAAATCGAGTGTTCTAATATCTCGATGCCTGCTTAAGTCCATAAATAGATCTTCTAAACTTACACAACATGTGTTTCTGGTCATTTGCAATGAATCCGTCTTGTTATATCATATAGATACATTCGTCAAGACTTTCGTTAAGAAAAGCTGTCTTGACATCCATTTGCCAGATTTTGTAATCGAAGTGAACAGTAATGGATAAGAGAATCTAGATAGACTTAAGCATGGCTATCAGCGAAAAGGTTTTCTCATAATCGATCCCTTCTTTCTGAGTGAACCCTTTAGCAATAATGCTAGCTTTGAAGGTTTTAACCTTCCCGCCTGCTTCTCTTTTCCTCTTGTAGATCCACTTACCTCTAATGGGTTTTATCCCTTCAATTGGTTCTACAAGTTTTCAGACCTAAATGGAATACATAGATTCCATTTCTGAATTCATATTTCTTTGCCAAAGATCTGCATCTTTGTCCTGAAGTGCTTCATTGTAGTTACAGGGCTCGGTATCTAGTTCTACTAGGATCATGTCAAAAGACTTTCTCAAGAATATATACCGATCAGGTTGATGAACAACCCACCCACTACGATGAGGCACTACCCGTGTCTGTGTACTAGCAGTAACACGCTATGCAGAATCTGAACTCTGTGCATCAGCACCCTATTCTTGATTTGCACCTGTCTTGATAATCCTTCCATTACGACGAGGCAATGGAATATCAATGACTTGTGGTTTCTCTTCTGTTCTACTGGTATTTCTTTTCAGTTCTTTCAAAATAATTTTTCTTTTGAGCCTGTGGTCCATAATATAATTTTCTTCCAAGAATCGGGTATTGGTGCTAACAATGACCTTATGATCCTTAGAATTATAAAATAGACCACCCTTCGTTCCCTTGGGATACCCCACAAAAAAACAGACTTCTGTCCTCGGTTCTAACTTACCCGCGTTCCATTTCAGCACATATGCTGGACACCCCCAAATCTGAATGTGTTTCAAACCAGGCTTATGCCTGGTCCATAATTTTGTGGGAGTAAAAGGTACCAAGTTCAGAATGTAAGCAGCTGTCTCTATAGCGGGTCCCCGAATCAAATCGGGTAAACTTGAATAACTCATCATGGACCTTACCATCTGCATAAGTGTTCTATTCTTTCTTTTTGTTACACCATTGTGCTGCGGAGTGCTAGGTGCTGTCAACTGGGATATAATTCTTTCTGATAACAGGTAATTCTTAAACTCTCCAAAGAGGTATTTTTACCATGGTCAGATCGTAGTGATTTGATACTTTTACCCAGATGCTTCTCCCCCTCTGTCTTGAATTCTTTGAATTTTTCAAAGCATTCAGACTTACGGTGCATCAGGAAAATCTATCCATACCTTGAGTAGTCATCAATAAAACTGACGAAGTACTTAAAGCCACCTCTAGCCAGAGTTATCATAGAACCATACACATCAGAATGAATCAACCCCAATGGTTCTTTAGCTCTATAGTCTTTGGCCAAAAGGAGCCTCTTGGTCATGTTACCCTTGAACCAAAATTCACAGATTAGAAGAGTCTCCACTTCCAATGAACTCAAAGGTCCATCTGCTATCAATTTGTTTATTTTTTTTAAATTAATATGATTCAAGCGTAAGTGCCAAATAAATATTTGGTTCACTAAAGAAGAAAACTTTCTCTTATATGGTAAATTAAATGTGTTATTCAATTTAGTCAGTTACAGTATAGGAGAGATTGAAGTAATAACATAAAGATCATCCACCAATGTACCAGAAGGGATAACCCATTTATTATCCTTAATAACCACAGAATTATTAAAATAAAAGAAATATCCATCTTTAACCAATCTAGAAATAAAAATTAAGTTCCTTTTAATAGAAGGTACATAAAAATAATCTCTCAATATTAATACCCTATCTCCACTAAAACTAGGAGTGACATCTCCTAATACAGCTGCTGTTACCTTTGTATTACTGCCAATATACAGGTAAATCTTCCCATCACTAAGTTGTCGAGTTTTCTAGAACCCCTGCAATAAATTACAGATATGATCAGTGGCTCTCGTATCTATACATCAGGTTTCGATAGATAACACTGGTAAACATGTTTCCACAACCAGTGAACAGAAATTACCCTATTTGTTCTGCCTTCTGAAAATACTAAACGTAGCTTTTTTCAGTGCCTTGTCTAGTTGTAATAAAAATATTTATTTTTCGGCTTTTTCACACCATTTCGTAACCCATTAACTACCCTGAAAATTGTCTCCCTATTTCTGAATCTTTTTCTTCTTCATGTCTTTCAGCCTAGAGGAAAAAAAATTTTCTGAAACAAACACATTTTTTGGTAATGAATGAATACCATTGGTAGTTAAAACTATAAACAAGTTACTTTTTCAGTCAAAAAAACTTGATCCCGTAAGTTTGTTTTCTTTGAGTGTTGAATCGAGTGGGTTGAAAGCCATTTTAATCATGAGAATAACATAATTAAAATATCGTTAATTATGATGAACAAAACTTTAGATTCATTTTAATTTGGTTTCCTGTACTATTTTAAAATTAATTCACCAGTAGCCTAGAATTTTATGAATGGCATGCTTCGATAGGAGGACGTCTGCTATCCATCGTTAGTCCAGACAGGTCAATTTCATTTAATTTTACTATCTAAAAAACTGACCCTACCAAGTAAAATCAAATAGTTGATATAGTTTCGATGTAGTATATAATAGTAATAATTCAGATGGAGAGAAAATTATTATATACAGCTAACAGTTAACTATCACGTAATCACAAATCAATCGCTTAGCAGTAAACCCTTCAGATGGAAAAGTGATCCACACTAACAATTATCTAGAATTATTCCTAAAGAAGGCTTGTACTGGTGATACCGCAATTAATCGTCCGATTGGGATGAAGGCCTTATTGCCAACACGCAGGATTTAATTGTGTCGCCTATAAACTGGTGATGGAGATCGGGATTTATCTGTAAATAAGTTTCTTCTCCTGCTGAGATTTTTAAAATATTTTTTAGGGTTATAAAAATTCGTTTAATTAAAATAAATTTGTTAATTTCAAAAATCACACGATCTGAAAGAATTAAATATCTTTCTGTGTACACAATTCCAAAGATTCTGATTTGCCAAACTATCTTTTTATATTTAAATGCGTAACAAATAAAATTTAATAAATGCACAGTTTTTCCTTCAACTTTTCAGTTAATGTATTGATTAAAAAGTATTTATTTATTTTATTTTTCGTTCTATATTTTTTTAAAAATAATAATTTATTTCGATTAAATATTTTTTTATTTAATTAATTCAAAATTTGAAATGAATTTCCATGTTTTTTCAAGATATTCGATTTTATAAAAAATCATCTTAAATATGATATTTTGTAAAAAATAAAATATCTAAAATTTTTTATTTAATTAAAATTAATTAATTAAAAATTTTAATTTTATTTTTCATTACAAAATATTTTAATTAAAATCGAATTTTTGAATTAATTAAATCAACAGGATAAATAAAACAGATATGCAATCATTCACTCAGTTCATATATATATAAACACGATATGCATATATCTTGATTTAATGATCGAATAGAAACTCTTGTGAGTTTTAAACTCCGGTTGAAGATAAGCTACATCAATCCTCTTTCAAGTCTGATTCATGTATTCCCATTGCATCAGGATTTCTTGATACACTTCGATATGTACCGATATATCATATCAGTATCAAAACACATCAGAATATGGATCAAAGACAGTCCCGAGCCAGCCAACCACTGTCGGCCACCAAGCACCGCCGCCAGTGCCGCCGCATTAGCCGCTTCCGGCGGCTTTTTCCGCCTCGTCCGAACTCTGTTTCTGACGCTTTCTATACCGAAAAAAACTCTCAAAAAGTAGTATTTTTTGTCAAAAAAATTACTCGAAAACTACCCAAAAAATAGGCTTCGATGGCAGCCGAAACACAAAAAACACTGCTGCCCCGTAACAGCACTGCGCCGCCAACTTCCAGAGGTTGTTCCGGCCTCATCCAAACTCCATTTTTGTCCCGTTTTTTTTTCAAATGCAGCTAACGAAATATACTTTATTTTTGTAACAAAATCTAATTCGAAAATAGCTTGGAAACTGCTGCAGCCGCCCACTAACGCCACCGCCCTATTCCGCTGCCCGTTTGGACTTATTTCGGTGGTCTTTTTGTGCCCACCTTTTTTTTGAAAAAATAGTTTAAATATCCATCTACATGATGCTTCAAAAAACGCCTCGAAAATAGTCCAAAAGTCATGAAAATATCCCCCAAACAGTGCCCTGTTGCGCCGCCACCGCCGCCAAAAAACTACCGTTGTTTTACACCTTTTTGTGCACTATTTGGCCCAATTTTTTTAGTGGTTTTTGAACAGTATTTTAAGGTATGTTTACTGCTATTTTACATATAAAAAATTGCTCAAAAAATAGTGCAAAAAATGACCCCCAAAATCATCAAAACCGTCGCCGAACTGCCGTCGGTGGTGGGCAATTTTCGTGATTTTTTCTTGTTGTTTTTTACTTGTTTTAGCATCTTTTTTTCATGCATAAATACTGTAAAAAACTCACCGAAAAAATCATTTAAAACCATTAAAAACTTACCGCAATTTGTGACCCATAATAACCTGAAACCACCGCCAATGCTACCGCCGTTCTTTATGTTCTTTGATATATTTAACATATTCTTAAATAATTTAAATAAATATTTTAAAAATAAAAATTAGTTATTACATTGATCCTATGTCCCAAAGGCTCACATTTATCTATCACGGTCAACTCCCGTAATTAAAAAATAATAATCATCATTCACACCATTCAATCAAACATGAAAAGTAAATAACGACCATAAAATCGGGATTAGAACGTTTGCAAAACAATAGTTAGAACAGTTCTAATACTACTTAGTCTCGATAATCGTAAACAAAAAACAAAACGACTTGATACCAATTATTAGAGGCAAGATTCCCAAAATCATTATTTTTGTAAACAATTTTTTGAAAAAAATTAACTTGATGGGCAAATGCCGAAACGGGCTCCAAATAAAACTTTTGATGACGAACAATCAAAATAAAATCTGTGCAACCGAAGCTAATTTTAGAAGAATACCTTTCTACTGGTTGAATCTTCAATTACGATTTGAATTCGAGTTGAAGCTATTGTCAGATCTTCTACCGTATTTTTTTATGCGATTCTTGAATGTAAGGAGGGCTACAATCTATTAAGAATTCGTACCGGTAGAACTTGGATGGCTTTAGTCTTGAAAGACAAGTTATGAAACTCGTTTAGCCTACCCGCATATTTATAAGGCTACAGTAAGGACCTATGGAGTAATTATGAGTAAGACTTTTAGTAAAACACAGACACGTATAAGTGCTTTTCGCAATTAAGCAAACCTCATAGTGGTATCTGTAATTATGCAAAACTAGCAGTGGTCGTTTATGCAATTTTCATAAAATGCTGAATTACAGTTCACACCACTAACGAACAATAATTGCACTCGGACCTATAATCTCAAGATCTTCTTATATTGAGCTCCTATTATTAAATGCTTATTATTTCTCTCCACGTTAAGATTCCCGATACTCGTCAATTAAATTTAATTACTAACAATTTAATTTAATTGGGATCTTGTAATTCCTTAAGCCTTTTTCCGTAACTTATTTGATCGCCAGATAATTAAATTCACCTGCAAGGTTTGGCCCAGTCAAAATTTATAAGCTTCCTTAAGAGGGTATCGTCAATTTCGATCTTTCAGGATATGAATTTCGTTAATAATTAATATTCACCATATAAATAATACCGCTATCCAACTCACCGGGAATATACACCCATATAAGATCGCACCCTCTAATGAATGAAAATAACGAATATTAAATATACGTAAATCAATAATTATTTTAGAATTAAGAGCATAAGCACTATTCATAATAATCTTGGGGTGTGAATTAATTTAGATAATTAGTATAAAATTAATTACCCTAATGTGCCACAGTCAATACACACAAAGTGCACTAGCACAGAGAGTCGAAATAATAGACGATGCTATTATCTGTTTTCCATAACCAAGACAGGCTTGCTAAAATTCTGTGCTACAGTCGTACCGATGATATGTTTATTTCCATCTAAACTATGAACATAAACTTAAATTCTGCAAGATCCTAAAATTTGGTCTTCTGTGTGTAAGCTGTACTCTACACACCAAATTAAATACTGTACAGAATAAAGGATAACCATACATAACGTTTGAAAAAATGATATTGCATACATTACTCATAAAGATTCTTATAAAATAAAAAATTAATTTTATTAAAAATAAAATTAAATACTAAAAATATGATTTTCAGTATACCAACCCTAGTAGGGACAGGCCACTTGATGTCGATTCCAGCCTCTTCGAAATCATCTAATGCCTCGAGACAGGCCAAATCTTCCCATAGGCATTTGACTTCTTCATCTCCTCATCATCAGTATGGGGAGGGGTTTCCTTTTCATGGACAATGAAAATCTGCAAGTTGAAAGAATCATCATCTATTAATTCCTAAATAAGGTCATCAATCCACAACACCTCTTGCCGAATGGAAAATCTGTAATCAATTTTGGTTATGTTACGGAAACTACAAACTTGGTGGGATCATAACTTTCTAATTCTCCCTCGACAGCGTTCACATTCTGCTGATTGGCATGATTCGGTAGAGGGTTGGTAGTAACATTCGGCTTCTGAGTGGCAGTCGGTGGAGGAATCACCTTGTTATCTATCAAGTTCTGAATTTCATGCCAAAGCCTCATGCAATTGTTAGTCAGATGACCATGCCCCTGGTGAAAGGCGCAGTACTAGGTAGGATTGTACCGGGGTGGCAAAGGATTTGGAGGCGGGGTCAGCTCCAAAAGCTTTAGGAGACCCCTCTCAATCAAACAGCTCATGGTGGATGTCAAAGGCACAGTGAGTTGTGTGAAGGTTCTTGTTTGATTTCAGGGTGAATTTTGGGCAGCCGACTGAACAAATGGGCTTGCCTGATTTGGGTTAGGATTCAGCAAGTTCACTTCATAACTTCGGCTCACAGCATTGGTAGCATTATTTAGATTACCAGTATACGGTTTTTGGATCGTTTTCTCACTCGGTTCTCCTTTCTCAATATCCTAATACTGCATAGCATCCTCTATCTGTACCCCGCATCGAAAACCTGCTCAAATGTCATCAACGGCTGCGTGATCAGATACTTACAAAACTGCGACTGCAAGTTCTTCACCACCATTCTTACTTGCTCATTCTCAGTGGGTCGGTTAGTCATCTTAGCTGCCTTAGCCCTCCATCGGGTCAGAACTTCAACAAAAGATTCTTTGGCCTCCTGCTGGGTGGTCTAAAGTTCCCGAGTGGTGACATCGAGCTGAACGTTGTAGTTGTACTGATTGAAAAATGCAGTAGCAATGTCCTCTAACGTCCTCGCCTTTGCAGCATCTAAAAATAGAAACCATTTATAGGCTTTTAACTGGTCACTGATACCCATTGGCGACAAAATTCCCACGCATATTCTCAAATGGATCCTCAGGTCCCTGGTCCCATCAAATTTCTCCATATCGGGCATTTTAAACTTCTCGAGCAACTTAGCATCAGGGTAAACAGAGTCCTTCAACATCTAGCATGTAGTCCTCAACTCCTCGGGCTTTCCTCAAAATCTTCTCCAACTTGTCGATCTTATCAGACAAGATTGATTCCTTAGTGGCCAAGATTTTTGAGATTTCTGGTCGGACGGGCTGTACAACTACTGGATGGTCTCCCTTAGGTCCCACATTATCATCCCAAATGTTATCTATTACACCATCTTCGGGGTCATTCGGAACAACCACATTAGGGTTTGCAACCTGGGTCTGCAAAGCTTGGATTTGAGCCTAACAATGAGTTTGGACCCTGGCCTAATTCGTTATAGCGGTACTAACTCCTTTAAATGTCCATTACAACTCTAGAATTTCCCTCATCATATTAGCCATGGTCAGTTTTGGATCTGTTGCAGCGAAAATAAAAAATTTTGAACCGACGCCGTGACTGTAAAAAACGACGTGTGCGTTTTTCATGAAAACAAAGAATGATATTAATCTTAATAGTATGAAACTTGTCGAAAAGCTTCAAGAAGTCCGGAATACATTGAAGATGACCTTGCAATCTTCCTACGTATGTCCCGGATGTACTGCGACGATCACGGTGTGTGGGCACCGATTCTGATCGAAGTCTTTTCTTTCCCTTGGTTTCCTCTCACACAAACACCTCCAGAAAGGCAAAATTAATTGCCAAAAGGAGGAGTGGGACGGCGGCTATGAAGGGATTAGGGTTAGGGTTTTATGCTCTCTTCATATATATAAGCCTTCTCTTAATATATATAAGAATATATTATAGTAAGTATACATATTCTCCTTTTCCAAAAAGATTATGAAGAAATATACACTTAACATTAATCAAACCCATCATCCCCTCAATAGGGCCGGCCACCTAGGGAGTAATCCCTAGGTGTGCCAAATTCTAAAACCGTCCTCCATCAATTCAATTTAATTCCTGAATGTCCCCGGCGGCAAAATCGACATTCAAATTAAATCAAATAATAACCGAAACCAATAAGAAAATTATCCGTGCGTATAATGGGCTATGTGAGGGATCACGAGGAAGTATAGGACTCGGGTTAACCATACGAGAAAACCAGATATCCCTAACTCTGTCCCCGAGTTAGATCATTTCTCGCACGAACTAGAACTTATTCCACTAAAGGTCTTGACTGAACTTCTGGCCCTAACTCAAATTATGTCTTGAGTTTCCAATTATCAAATACACTGAATTCTCTCCACGTTTAAGATATGGATTCCTGATAAATAAATTAGGTTACTGACAACCCGATTTAATTATCCTCTTTGTCTCGCAACCGCGCCGCTTAACCTTTTGATATGCCGGATCCGAAGACCTACTGTACATGTTCAGTATAATCAAACCTATAAGCAAAGCACACGAGGGAGAACTCCTCAAACTAAATCTAACGTGGTTTTCGTCAGCTGATTATCAATCATCGAACAAACAATGCCAGTACCCAACTCTCGGTATTGTTGATCTCATGGGAGAAATCTCAACCATTGGCAACTCAAAGTACTGAACATTATCTGAACACAATTAATCAATAACTTCGGGATTAAGAGTTCGTGCAATACATGATAATACGGAATGTGGATCAATTCATATAGTCAGTATAGAAATGATCATCCCGTTGATCCGCTCAATACACTCCAAGTATACTAACACATCGAGCTCGAACATCGAATTCTCAAAAACTAAATTCGATTCGTTCGACCTATCCAAGACCAGCTACTATAATGATGTACTACAATCGTACCAATGGAATGTCCAGTTCTATTGTGATTGTGAGCCTACCTGTATAATCTGTCAGAACCTTTGACCTGATCTTCCGTGCAGCACGCACCAAGTCAAATACTGGACAGAATATACGGACTATGCATTCATACATCACAAATATAA
>JAUMHN010413138.1:0-14160 GCA_032360265.1 Heliamphora ciliata
CTGTTCCTACCAATCATTCTCGTCAGTTTCTATTTTGTACATCGATGACTCGCGGTTTAGTCCGCACAAAAAGCTTCACACGATTGAAAATGTTGGCTCGGTAGCTGCTATTGAAAGCGGACCTTGACCAAAGGTAAACATCTTTCTCATTTTTGCTTTAATTTCCATTACACGAACTCTTAACATGCCCTTGACGGCTTGGAATCGTGCATGTAGATTGCCCGTCAATCTAAAGGTGAGATGCAGTATAGAGGTAAGGTTCTTGTGACGCCCCATCTTCTAGGTACGTTAGGACATACATATGTGTAAATAAAGAAAATATTCTAACCATTCATTCATAGTTGCATATCATAAATATTACATCATTAAGAGTTTTGAGATAACAACAAGTACATAACATTTACAATTTCGTAAAAGATTTACAAAAATTACAATAGGCACAGGAAAACTGAACAAAAAGAACAAAAAGAGAAGACTTGAATATTTAGCAAACATCGTTGGGATTCTCCTGTTCCTGGAACTCACCCTGGTAATCGTAGTTTTCTTCTTCTTAGAGAACCTCCTCTTCAAAGATGTCATCTTCCTCACCTTTGGCATGAATACCATGAGCTAAAGCGTAGTAAAAATTACTCTAAACCTTCTAACCAATCCCACAGCAAAATATTCCACAGCGCATATCATTTAACACTCAATACATTTTAAAGTCAAGAAGACAGAAAAATTTGACAAGTTATAACATAGTAAGTGGGCAAGTGAATAAAAATGCAAGTATGGGATGCTATGGATGCAATGCAAGTGCCCAATCTGCCATTCATCCAAAATCTGACATGAATTCCACGTCGGGCATTTTCAGAGTAGACTTTATTGGTAATTGATCACCAAACTTATCCTTGAGCCTTGTTGCGAATAGTAAATCTATCGCCAAGCTTAATGCGACAACTGTTTTACTGTAAAATGGCAACGGCATGGGGGTGAGCCATTAACATCCTTATCCTTCGGCCAACAAAATAATAATCATGCGCAAAACTAATAATCCCACCTTAAGATTCAGGATGCTCGCTTGGTGTCAACCTAAAATCTAAGTTATCATAGATAAAATGTTAGCGACAAACCCACGATGCCCAACCAGTTCCATGAAAAATAATCTCCCAAAATATTTACAAAATCGGTAACCAGGGATGCCCTAGACTCAGAACCAAGAAGGGAACAACTCTCACATAACCCAACCCACAGTGGTAGGTACAGAATGGACTCTGATATGCCAAAATGCAAGTGTGATAATGTCCATGGTGTACAATATTTTCACCTTAAGTACAACTATTAATAGGATGACTTTAAATTATGCATGACATAACACATGGTATAACTCATTAAAGCATAAAGTACAAGTATGTGAAGCATAATTTACAATTCATAAGATATGGCTCAAATTTAGTAGTATGGGTTCTAATCATCGCATATTCATTCTGAAACAATAATCGCCCATTTCAAATCAATTAAAACACAAATCTTGGATCTCACAACAAGAGATGGTCAATAACATACTTAACAACTTTAAAGGCTAACTTTTGAGTAATAGCTTAAAAAGGACTGCAGGGTTTTGGGATATCTAGACATGAAATTAAGTTCTGATTTTTGGAGATCATTTAGATAAATATATTTCATACAACTTGTATGTTTATCACTAAGGTCAAATCTGAAGGCAAATAAGTGATTAAATTTATTTAAGTAAAAATAGTTCAGCATTTTACAAAGAGAAGTACAGAAAATGTGCTCAGTGGATCTCGATTTTAGGGCATTAAATCAAGTCTTACAGGTCTGATTTGTGGATATGTTCTATTTTTATATGTTCCCTACAAGTTTTCATGAATAGTGCTACAGGTAGTTATTTGAAACAAATTAGATATAGTTCATTTTATAAAATAAATTTAGTTAGCTACAAAATACACAGCAGAGTTTGGTTATAACAAAGAGTTTAAAAATGGTTTGAGGGACCACCTGGGGGTATCTAGGTCTTCTTTTTGGACAGTAAATAGTTTCATATGTTATCTATATTTTTCATGAAAATCACTTTTGGATTTGATCTCTAAAACATGGGTTTCTGGTCATACAATATTATATGACATAGGGCTCTATTACTTACTGATACATAACAGTGACTTTAAGATGCGTTTTAGTCTATCAAACCTCAATAGTTTGGGATCCGATTTGGTGGACAGTAAAATATACATGTTATCTACAACTTTTGGGTTTTGACCTAAGCTCGGATCTCATTCTAAACTAAGGTTTTTAGGTCTGCACAACTGAGTGGTCAAAAACTGACACAATTTCGCAAAAATGTCATATCTCGAGTTCCACTCAATGAAATTCGTTCAAACTAATTTTGTATGAAAGATAACATCAAAACCTAGGCCGGACATAAAGAACACAATTAGATTAGTTTTTTATATTTAGTTATGATATTTCAAAATTCAGGATAAAAAGTCAAAATTGCTAAAAAAATCAGGCCTTTAGGGGTTTTAGCCTCGTAGCTCATGGTATGTCAAGATTTGGCCCTTTTTCTTTACATGCATGGGTTTAAGACTTTCATATCATTGTTCCAAAACTTATAGAAGCTACACACCTCATGAATACAAACATGCAAACTCATTTCTTACCATAAAAATCTTAAACGGTCCTAGTTTTCTTCCTACAACGCCTTTTTAATCTATTTTTTTGGTTCTTGATCTTACATATGTTTAAGAAGATGAGTTGAGGGAGATTTTTGTGTGAGATTAACAGAAAGTTTTAGAGGTTTACTTACTTGTTTGAGGGCCTAAAGAATAGTGGATGACTAGAGGACTTAGCTTTATGTACTTTGGTCTCCAAAGACCCTTCCTTGGATACTCCTTCTTCTTCTTCTTCCTCTTCTTCTTCTTCTTCTCTTTTCTTCCCTTCTCCTCCTTAAGAACACTTAAACTTTTTGGTTTCTCTCCTCTCTCTCAACCGAATTTTATGAACGGGAAGAAAGGGTTTAAGGCTTTGTTTTATAGAGAAAAAATAGTGGAAATCATTATGAATGTGTTAGCCATTTTTTGATTTTTCAAATTTCTCATTGGTTTCATGGGGTGGCCCTGGTCTTTTTAAGAAATTTGTTTTAGATTTGGTAGGTGGGAGTTCGGCTCGGGCTATTTGGAGAGTCACAAAATCTGATTTTGCCTTAATTCGGAATTTAAGTGAGATTTTGGTACTATATTGTGCAATAAAATACTTTAAAAATTAATTTAGTGTATATTTTTTATGTCCCTACCTACTAAACTTATTATATTAATAATATTATGATTAATTTAGTATTTATATGAATTATCATAATTTTAAAAGTAATTGATTAAATAGATATAGGTTTTTAAGTCAAATTAAGCTAATTTGACAATATTGGGCTTTTTGACTTATTTTAGTGTGTAAGAACTTCAATAATGATTTATTTACTTTTGTTGGCCTATATTATTATATTATTATGTGTATTACTTATTTAGATCATCTTGGATCATAATAATGCTTGATTTGTACAATTTTTTCTCATTTTTGAGTTTAAAAAAGGAAAAAAGTGACTTTTGGGCACAAATCCCAAGGTGGCCAGCCACTAAGAGGTATTTTTATCATTTTTGTTGTTATTTTGTCTTTTTTTTTCTTAATTGTATTTAAATCTTTAATTTATGGTGTCTATGTGTCCAAATTTGGATTTTTAAGATTTTTTGTTATATTATGGGCAAAATGGTTATTTTACCCTAATTATGAGAGATTTTGATTTTTAATATATATTTTTTTATGTTATTTATTTAATTTAAGATATTAGAAGTCTTCTCTGAGTATTAGTATTTTGCCTCTTGAGTATTAAGTGTTTTTAAGATTTTCAGATCGAATTAAGATTTCGGGTCCAGTTAGGATTTCTGATCTTCTAGTGACCTGAGCTCTTGTTGGCTAACCGTTACTAATACTAGGGTTTGGGCTGGGTCGTTACAAACTGGGTTGTTCTAACGAGGGTTCGAATTGGGTCATTACAATCTACTCCCTTAAAATAAATTTCGTCCTTGAAATTTCGTATTGTACAGTTGTGGATGGTTTACTTGCATCACTTCTCCTTAAAGTTGTGTTCTCATCTAATTCGCTCTCTATTGAGGGTGTGGACAGGGTCGGGCCTATACATTCATCACTTTGAGTAATGGTTGTTTTATCTTACTAACATCTTAGGCCGACTATTCCACGGCCTTTAAAATCACATCTCATACCTAAGGCGCGGGGGTTGTTTGACCAGTGTTAATCTAAAAGCCTTCATCCTTCAAGCATACCCCTTTTCTAGAATGATGCAACAAGTTTAACTAATGTATATCTTAGAGTTTGCGAATGCGTGTGTACCTCCAATCAGCAACGAATACTCCTTTTTCTCTTATGAAGGGCGAACACTCCGTTCATCGCTCTCTGGTTGGTCTGGCTGCACCACCTTTTTCAAACCACTTGTTCTTTGCTGCAAAAGACTTGTTTGATCTTTGTAGCTCTATCCTTGCTGACGATTGTTGTAGTTTAATCCCCTTTACAGTGGGCATTCAGACATTTTATGTCCTGACTTTCAGCAATTATAACAAATTACTAAACTTGTCTCCCTTTTTCCTAGTGGTTCCTTTTTGCCATCTTATGAGTAAGGTTCTGAGTGCGTGAAGTTCTTGTTGTTCGTTAGTGGTCCTCCTTGATTGTCTTCTCCACTTTTTAGCACGCAATGAACCATCTTATGCCCTGGTTGGTTGCACTTATAACAAGCCCTTACTGTTATTTGTTGTTGCTTTATTGCCTTGATCCAAACCTCTGTTATTCAAGAAAAATTCTTCTTCTTAGGTGCTGGGATATTTTATATTCTTAGATTCGATAAGTACCATGATCCCATTCGGAGTGCCTTCCCTTGTGAATGGTCCAAATTGGCTGCTTAAAAATAATCGCGGTGCAGGAGAGCTTCTCTCTCTAGAGAAAGCTCTCCCCAAGGCCTTTGGATCAAGCACACGCTGCTCAAGTTCATGTTCGTAGGTGTCTTTGGATCACTCCCATGGAAATGGTGGGGTGTATCTACAGTACTAGGGGAATGTTTGATGGTTATGTCTGATTTTCTTCGGAAGTTAGTATTTTCAAGTGCTAGTTTTATAGATTAATTTAGTTTTTGACATGCTCGATATCAGTAGGGGTTTGACGAGCTAGTTCGGATTCGTTAAACACGCATTTGCTTGGTTGAGCCTATAAGAAGGGGCGAGCTAGTGCATAGTGGTCTTATGAGTGCTTTGTTAATAAACTCATTCAGCTCGTAGAGTGGTTGGGTTTGTACGTATTGTAGATCTAGGGGTTTGTATCAGATTCGAACAAATTGATAAGTTTTGATTTGGTGAAACATGCCCAGAATGGTGTTTAAAATACAAGTAGTTCTTGGAACAGTCTCCTTCTGTCCAGTTACCGGTGCCACGTCGACGGCGTTTCGCCATTTAGATGATGACCATGAAGATAAACCGGTTTTCTTTATTTTATCAGCATGCCATTTTCGCCCATCCCTGGAGAAGATGGAGTGTGCTTGTATTGAAGACCCAGTTTTGGTTCTGTGCACAACAGGTTTAACCAGTGTGGACCAAGGTTTTCTGGTATTTCTTTCATTATTGCTATTTTCGGGGTAGATATGGAGCTTATCGTTCATGGCAATGTTGGTTTGGGTTGATTTATTTGGGGTGTAATGGTTCATTCGTGGGTGTTTTAAATTCTGTTATCACCGGAGAAGACGAGTCGTGGTTATCACGCTCTAGGTGAGAGTGGTCTTGAAAAGTTCCTTGTAGGCACTGATGTTGCAGTCTGTAGAAGCAAGCAGGTGTGGCAGGTTGGCTTGGGAAGGGATGTGTGGACAATGGTGGTGGGACTCACAAATGGGTTATCTTTTCAGAAGTTGGGAAATGGTGCTATGTGGTTTCAAGCTAGAAAACAGTTGGGTTAAAGCATTCAATTCAATTTGGTTTTTATGAAAAATCGTGGGCCTCAGGTTGTTATCTGAAGCATAAACCGTGGCAGGCCCTCATTGAACTGTGTAAGTGGTTGAACCCATTCTTAAATGGAATCCGTTGTTTTTTGCACTTTTTGCACCCAAGTGGTATTGGGAGTTTATAACTTATAATTTATGCATTATAAATTATAATTTATAACTTATAAAAATTATAAATTACCTAAAAAAAAGGGAAAAAGCCATGGGCTGGTTTTTAGTTGGGAGTGTAGTGGAGTGTGAGCTCAGCACTTTGATGACAAAAGTGTTTGGTGGGTCCCATTTGGGGATTATCTTTCAACAGCCTGCATGGGCTAAAGTTATTCTTAGTGGATTGTGGACCCCACGTTACCATGGTGGGCCCATTGTTTACAATACAAAGATATTATGGTGTGCACAGCTTGTAGCGTTTCTTTGTGGGATCCGCACGTAGCTTTTTTTCAAGGATAACTCTGTGAAGGGGTCAGAATATTACATGTTTTTGCTGGGACCTGCCTACTTGTGTGGGGATTTTTAGTGGTTTTTGGAGTAGAGATGTAGCTATTGGTCTGCTTCGTCTGAATTCGATGGTAGAGTTTCCTTTGAGATGATCAAGGATTTCTCTTTACTAGATTCTCCAAGGATATTTTGCCTTGCTTTGATGACTTGTTGGGGCCTCCTACCACTTCGACCCTGTGCGCAAGGGATGTTGGTCTTGCATTGGCAGGATTTGAGTTGGAGTTTCTAGAGCTGATTTGTTTGTTGCTTCCACTTGGCTGGTTAGGGGCCCATCTACTTCGGGCACTTTACGCTTAGACCTCTACTGGTTCCCCTTAGGTTGGCCTTATTTAGTTTTTAGGATCTCACTTTGATATGGACTTATTTCTTCACTTCAGCGAGGTGATCTAGACTATATCCTTCCCTCCCTCGTTGTGGAGTGTGACTATCACTGAGAGACCAAATTTACCTTACTTGGGTTTTGGGATTTGTTCTTCACCTTAGTTAGATCCTTGGTGTCCGAGGATTGAACCCTTTCGAGGAGCCAAGCTTTAGTAGGTCTTAAGTATTTTGTGGGTTTAGATGACTAGTTCTACTTGTTGGATCTCTTTTTTTCTCTTGTTCATGTCTGAATTTTAGAGCCTATTACCCTTTGTAGGAGCCAATCTTCAGTAGGAATTAAGAGTTTTTTTGTTTTTTGGTAAGATTATTGGTTCTATCATCTGTTTGTATGTTGGTGCTTTCCTATCCGTGCGGGATGTGTGCGGAATTGTACGTAGATTTTTTCCTATTCACGCGGGTTGTGTGTGGAATATGCTTTGTCGTTAGGTTTTCCCGCTTAGAGCGGGGGTTTGGTTTTCTTTGTTGAATATGTGTAGGACGTAGGCTGCTAGTGGTACTAATGTAATTTCCTGGGGTATGCCTCTTGTAATCATGTAATGTTTTTTTCTTTTATGTTACAATTAATTACCCAAAAAAAAATTATCTGCTAGGTCTTGCAAGATCCGTGCTAGGCTCATGACGTCCACTTCCTCACCGGTTCCACTTACTTTTACTGGGTATCCATGGTTCTGTCTTTGTCTCACCATCTTTAAGAAAGAGAAAAGGAAAAATGGTCATTGAACTGTCCGATAAGGCTGGTCCTACTTATAAGGTGAAGGCATGACATACAACATGTTTATTGGCATAAAAAGTCTTATCTGATGAGATCTTGTCGTTCTTACTGCAGGTCGCATGGGATTACAAAACTGTTAACATGTGGCTACTATCCTGGGCTCTATATGATTTTCTATATTGGACTCTAGGTCTCACTTTATTAGTTAGCAAAGATCTGTTCCTACCAATTAGTTCCTTTGGTATCTATTTCGTATATTGATAACTCGCAATATTGTTTACACATAGAACTTCATATGGTTGCAAAAGCTGGTTCGGTTGCTGTTGTTGTAGGCAGATTTTTTTTTTGGGTAGATAAATTGGGAAAGGGGCTGTGTCACCACAGGGTTCAAACCCTAGGGGAGTAGATATGGGGCACCCAGCGCTGGACATCTGCGCTGCCACCACATCTGTTGTAGGCAAATTTTGACTGAAGGTAAGTATTTTCTTCAACTTTCCTTTTTAATTTCCCTTATGCTTACTTTTAACATGCCCTCAACGGTTTGGAACCGTGTGTTTGGGTTGCCCATCAATTTGAAGGTGAGACGCGGTACAGAGGTAAGGTTTCGTTCCTAAGGTTGCCTGTAAATTCTGCTTAAAACACAGCAAGAGACACGGGTTTCAGTCGAGTATAGTAGAGAACTCATGTTGGTTCAAAATCTCGTGGATGTACTTTTTTCTTGTAGTCATCGACGTGTCGCTAGTTCTATTGATAGAAAGCGAGCGGTCTTAGTGAGGAGATCTACTATAACCCGAATGTTGTCGGTTCTTGAGGCGATCTTAATAGTCTTGGTGACAAAGTCTGTAGTCATATGTTTCCATTTTCATTCCAGTCTTTCCAAGGGTTGCTCTATTCCTTTTGGCTTTTGCCGTGTGTCCTTGATGTGCTGGTACGTAGGGTTTAAGTGTCTCTTCCAATGACTGTTTCATTTTTCTCAGGTGGTTGGTTACTCCAGGATAGTGATAAAAGGTATGGTTGTGGTAAATATCTAGTCCTGTGACCCGTTGTGGTTTGGTGGTTAATTCTTCATTAGGCTCTTGACGTTTTTGATCGTCGTCAAAATTCTTCATTGGAGGCAGGGATGGCAAGATTCCAAATTCTAACATTTTGGCGGGAAAAGCCAGCGTGAATATCGATGCGTAAAGACATACTTCCTTTGCTTGCGTACTAAGGGTATCATAAACTCGAGGATATCTATAGTCTTCCTCTTTCCTACTGTCGATATGAATCTTTTGCTTGTCGATTTATTGGATGGGTGGGTCAGCTATAAACTAGTTTGGAAAAGTTTAAATTCTGTCATATGGTGGTGTCGTGAGTCTCTTAGTGTGAAGCTATCGTCCCTAACTATAGATTGTTGATGGCATAATTCTATTTGTTGGAACCTTTAAAAAGATGTAGTTAGTTGAATAAGCTCTTATTTAGCCATTCCTACAGTCGGGGGTTTTGATTTTCACAATTTTGTTAAACACGAACGTTTACAGATATTCTAAGTTGTAACGCTGAGAAAAAGATCTGCCTCACGATTTGAAGAGGTGTTAAGAGGTTCCCATGCATTATCCTAGTTTTCCCATGAAAATGCTAAATCCTAATAGCGTCATTTCCTGATGACCCTTGTTACTCACTGATCTATGGGACAAGATTTTGAAGGTCAATTGAGGACATATAAAAACATGCGTGGGTTCTGTAATGATGGTCAGGTTAAATTTAGAAGTCTCAAGAGAAGCGGTATAGGGCAGTGAGGGGTTAAGTGTTTTGCCAAGGATTTCAAATAATATAAGCATAAGATATAGCGAGGGTTAGAACAGCTTAGGGTGGAATCCCATATGGTTCAAAGATAGATTGGTTTAGGGCAAGGGGTCATGGCTAAGGCAATCACCGTTGACCCAAATCGTGGGGTCGTCTGAGGATCAAATGCATGCAGAACAAGGATTTAATGATAAACAATCAATATTCAAAGTGGTGTTCTCAGGACTAATCTGCTATAATCAGATCTTGACAAAGAGATGGCGGATGATGGTAGCCAAACTAGATATTTGTCCTGAAGTTACGTTGGCCTAATGCACTTCAATTCAAGCATCCAAATTGACTCCCTAGGTTGGGATTTCAAGAGTAAATAAAGAATTCACAAAATTACTGTACAAGAGTGTGGTATCAGGATCGAGAGAAATGAACAAGAGCAAAAGATTTCATCATTGTCGAATATTCAGAACCGGTGATTAACAAAGAATTAATTTCAAGTTCCACGAGAGAAGAGTTTGTTTAAGGATGATGGTTTGAATCGAAGGAGAATCTAATGTGAATACTAGTCATCAATGAAAACTCGAAAATAAGGGTATTCTCTAGGATGAAAGTCTTGATTGGGTTATCAATGAGACTTGGGTGCATAAGGGTTATCGATGAATGATACTAGACGGTATTGCAGAGGACCGGTGATATTAGAAAGGAGGGCGCGCAAAGTGCTTTAATCGGGTACGAGAGTTGACACAGAGACTTGAGAAAGGAACTCATAAGGATGAAATTGCAGGGTTCTAACAGTGGTTTTTGTAAAACTTAGGCTAGCCTGGGTGCTTCATCATCTAGGTGTTCGTTAACTTATCGATGGTTTGGTCGTCTATCAACCATCCTAGGGGAGTGTTGAGATTTGGGGGTTGTTTCAATTCTTAATTATTTCTTAATGTTTAGGATCTTGTGGAGTTAAATTTGAGGTTTATAAGACTACTTATAGAGATTCTTAACAGCGAACACTTACATTTCATCCCAATACATAACTAGTACAAGGTTTTCAATAGTTCACATAACATGCATACAACCTTTAAACACAAGAAAAGTCCCACGCCTAGCGTACCGAAGCCTAAACAAACAAATGCAAAAAAATATGGATAGAAGTAGCAGATAACTGAGTTATGTTCCCATGTCGCCTCATAGATACCGTAGCAGCGCCACTGCACTTCTACGTGCCAAAAGTCCTTCGACCCTATGCGAGCCCTGTTGATTATGGCTACTAGTACTTCTAGGTACGTTTCCAGATTGTTAAAGTCGATTGTCGGGTCGCGCGGGTTGATGATTCCTCTATTGTTTCTTGGTCTCTGTGTCTGCATCCACCTCGCATCCATCCTATCTCCTAATAGATTTTTGAATCCCGACGGTACCTTTAGACGATAGATGGTCTCGTCATATCTCTCCAACCCTCTTAGTGGACCCATGTACCTCAGGAAAGACTTAGGCTTTTTCCATTTCCACGTCCTTTATGAGAACACTCTTGCATACACCCGTTCTCCAACACGATAGTCCTTGCGGTAGTCTTGGTGGCTCTAGTAGATTGCTGCGTCCGTTGCACCATCATCGTCCGTCTCCGGTGGTGGTGCCTCTAGTGGATCATAAAAGAAAGAAATGGCCCTATCTTCATTTTTATTGTCCTTTTCCTCATCATTAGCCTCATAGTCAGCCCCATCATTTGCCTCGTTTGCCTCTTCGTCTGCTCCTACTTCCTTAACCTCTTCTTCTTCATGAATTAGCCACTCATCCAGGAACATCCATGCCAACGAAAATACATCTATCGGTTCTTGTTCTTCAACGTGTTCTTCCTCTGGGTTTGAGTCTTTTAGTTCATGTGCTGCCCATGGCTCTCTAGCCGGCTCTGCGTCAGATGCCATCCTAAGATGAGAGATGATCAGGAAGAGAAACTTAAGGTAAGAATTTTAAGCTGTTAGAATTATAAGTGATAAATTAATAATATAGACACTCTACAGAGCTTCTACACTACAGAACTCGTAGTCTCCCATAATCAAAGGCCTGAAGGTTCACTAAACCTAGGTTCGGATACCAACTATGACACCCCGTCTTCTGAGGACGTCGGGACATACATAAGTGTAAATAAAGAGAATATTCTAGCCATTCATTCATAGTTATATTTCATAAATTTTACATCATTAAGAGTTTCGAGCTAATCACAAGTACATAATGTTTACAGTTTTGCAAAAAATTTACAAAAATTACAATAGGCACAGGAAAACTGAACAAAAAGATTAAAAAGAGAAGACTTGAATCTTCAGCAAATATTGTTGGGATTCTCTTGTTTCTGGAACTCACCCTGGTAATCGTAGCTTTCTTCTCCTTCGGGGACGTCTTCATCAAAGATGTCCTCTTCCTCACTTGTGGCACGAATGGTAAGAGCCAAAATCTAGTAGAAAACACTTTAAACCTTCAAACCAATCTCACAGCAAAATATTCCACAACGCATGTCATGACCCATTTTCATATAGGGCATCCGTGACCTGCCAGAGAGTCAAAACCCACCAAAGGTATCTTTTTTTCTTTATTTTTCGTTCCTTATTATGATATTTTGTTGATTGATTTTTTTTTCTTTCGAGTAAACTCATTCGAAGTCATATCAATTTTGAAATAGAGGTAAATTATTCATTAAAAAGAAATCATAAACAATCCCAGGAATTCAGGTCAAAACTCCAAGAGCTTCTAGCAGTGCGTTCAACAATCAAACATTATATTTAGATACAGAAATTAAAATGCAATACAACAAATGAAATAAACTTTAAACTTTCTTTCTCGGCTACCACTTTCTTCATTCCATCATGTGTCACCTGAAATTTTATCAACGTCCATTAGTAATGCTAATGTGAATTCAACGATATCTGAACTCTTAATTATTTCACAGTGCTAGAATGATATATATATCAAACGGTTAGCCAAAATTCAGTAGGAAGCGACCCCACATTTTATACGATGGACATGATCACTCCTTATAGCCACCTAGCCGTGGCCCCCACTCTTATTACCTCGCCTCACTGGTACGCTTATCGTCCCCCAGCGGTCGGGACACCGTTTAACCCATCTTCTTTCATGCATCATTTTCATTCGTTTATATTTTTTATCATTCTTTTTCATTTCTCATTCATTTTCATAATTCAATTTCATTCTTTAACAATGTAACATATCAGGCATCCACGTGAAATAAAAACTAGTTCAGATATCAGAGACTCACTTGGTCTAGCAGTATTTGATTTCAATTGCTTTAGAACTTCAAATCTAATAAACATATTAAAAATCTAATCAATATATTAAATCAATAATTAAATGGAATCTTATTTTATTTCTTCTGCGTTTATTTTTATTATGGTATACCCAACATACCTAATTAAGTTAATTTATTCAAAATTCTATTCTTTGCTTGAAAACTTTAAATGCTCAAGTTTTAAGATTTGATTTTATAAAACTAGTTAAATATGTAAAAGTATTAAAAGTATTAAAAAAATATATTTTTTAATTAATTAAACTCATTTTGATAACAATTTCATAGCTGAATTGCTCTAAAACATTTAGCTATCTATCTTATTAAAATACTTATTTTTATGTTATTTAAGATATTTAAGTTCATGTCTTTAGAATTAGATTTGCATAAAAACTAATTAAATCACACAGCTTATAATTTTTAGTATACTTTTTAGTTTTATATTATATTTTTATTAAAAAAATATTTTTATTCTTAAAACATCTAATTTGTATCCCAAATAATTGAAGTAACTCATAGTAATTTTGTTATAAAAATATAAATTTTATCAACTAATAAAATTTAATCATTATTATTATTTTGTATTATTTAAATCTTTATTTTTAAAATCATTATTTTATTAACTTATAGTGACAAATCAAAATATACATTTTTTTAAAGTAATAATATTTTTATTCTTCTTCTTCTTCTAACATTTTTAAATTATTATTATTATTATTATTATCTTTTACTTTACAACTATTTATTATCATCATCTGCAACACAAAAGCTAATAATCAACAAAAGACCCAACATGACCTAACCGAAAAGCAATATCAGTGAGTTAACAAAGAAAACATAATCCAAAAATAAAAATAAAACCCATAACAGTAATCTCCAGGGCATGTACGCACAGTGCGTGTTTGTTTTTTTTTTTTAAATTTTTCGTCTCAACTTTGAGATGCTCGTTCGGACAATTCGGACGTTAGTTTTGATGGCCGTTCACGGCTACGCATAGACGGCCGTGAGGTGAATCTAACTAAACTTACGACGTTTAAAACAGAGGTCTGAGGTGACGGCTGTGGTCGTCTAAAATTAGTCCAAAAAAACTACTTTTTTGTTTTAAAAATATTCTCAAAATGATAATCTTTTGGTTCGGGTTCGTTGGAGCAGTTTATTGACGATCGATGCCGTTCATTGGTGGCATTGGGTCGTGAAAAGGGTTGTAGTCACTGGTGGCAATGGGTGGTGGCCGTATATAGTGGTGGCGACTGCGACACCAAATAGTGGGTGTGTGTTTATGTGATGCGATGGTTGGTTGGGTGGCTTGGGTGGTCTCGGCAGTGGTGAGTGGTGGTAACTCGGATGGTGGTGGCAGCCACCAGAGAGAGAGAGAGAGAACAATATTTTTTTCACGATGATACATTCCATGAGGGAACAATATTTTGATTACTATTTTTCCTTAACTGTGGTGTTTTATTTGTA
>JAUMHN010413159.1:0-14154 GCA_032360265.1 Heliamphora ciliata
CAGCACTCCAATAAAAAGAGGGCTAGTCTCACGAGAAATCAGACAAGTGTATAGCTCAAACTCCAAAAAGGAAAGAAGAAAATCTCACTAAAGCTCCTCATGGAGTAAAATACTACTGAATCTTCCATGCCAATCTGCACAAGAACAAACTTGCAGGATATAAGTGTTAGTAACCTCTCAAGCACTCACTCAATAAATTGTATCACTCAGCCCTCCAAGAAAAGTGAGAAAATAAAATTCACAGCTGTCCAACAAAGCTACCAGGCTGCATCAAACAAAGAACAGTTAATAGTAGGCATTAGTTGAAAAATATCCATCGCCAGGCTCCATTCACCCTGGATCTCCACATTATCCTGAGAAACAGGCACACGCCTATGAGTGGAAAGCCCCTCTCTCACCATATCATAAATATCCTTCAGGACTCTCTCCCAACCCTTCTTCAGACCCTGGAACTTACGAAAATTACGTTCCCACCAAATACAGTAAACCGAGATAGAAAACGCTAATCTCTTGACGCTAGCACTCAAAGTTTTGCCAACCTCCTTAGTAGAAAAAGCATCTTTCCAAGCTATTCAAGTGTTCTCAGACCAACTAACCCCACACTTAGCTAAAACTCTAGTCCAAATAGACTGGACAAAGGTGCAAGCAAAGAAAAGATGATCATGGGTCTCAATAGGCCCGGAACAAAGACTACATTTAACATCACTGTCGAGACCAAACATTCTAAGCCTATCCCTCGTGCTAAGGTGACCTCTGATCGTGACCCAGAGAATAAAACTAACACGGGGAATGTAGTGCTTGAACCACACCACAATACACCCAGATTGCACAGGCTTATGGACCTGAATCTCCTCCTAAAGAGACCCAATAGAGAATTATTACTGTTAAGGGTCCACTTGATTCTATCACACCGGGACGCATCAGGATGAAAGTTAACCGCCCTACGCATCTCCAAAAGATCCAAGGTCATAACAGAGGGCCATCTCCAGAGGTTGCCATTTACAATTTGTTTAACTTTAGCATCCAGACCCATCCCGGAGTCATACACAATACTTGGGCCCTTAGCCTCAACCAAGGATCCCCAAGGATGCCAAGGGTCTAACCAAAAGAAAGTATCATCACCATTCCCAATCTCATAAAGAAGTAACGTTTGACCAACGGTCGAAGTTTGAGGATCTTCCTCCAGCACCAGGAGGCTAGATGCGGGATCTTAACTGACCAAAAGGATTTACCATGAAGAATGTTAGATTTAATCTACATACACCACAAGGACACATCATCCCCCATTAACAGAAACAAAATATGCTTGGCCACCGCAGCTTTATTCCACAAAACCAAAGATTTAATTCCAAGGCCACCCTCTTTACGAGAGACACAAACCTGTTCCCATGCAACTTTAGCACTAGTGGTCTTCATTTCAGGACCACTCCACAGAAAGGCCCGAAGTAAACTCTCAACCTCACGGAACACTTTCTTTGGGAGGATAAACAAAGAGAACTAATACACCTGCGCGGAGAAAATAATAGAGTTAATCAATTGGACTCTACCAGCGTAGGAGAGAAACTTACTAGTCCACACCTGGATCCTACCTACAATCCTATCAATGAGGGGTTTGCAATCCCGATAGGAGAGCTTGGTTATAATAAGTGGAACCCCTAAATATCTGACAAGAAGCGATCCCTCACGAAACCCAAGAGTGTCCAAAATCTATTTTTTCAAAACACTGTCTACCCCAGAGAAATATATGTCACTTTTTTGGGGATTAGGGGAAAGACCAGACAGTCTAGGGAAATCATCCAGGGCCTATCGAATAACTCTTACAGAGTTGACCTCTGCCTTAGAGAAGACCATAAGGTCATCAGCAAAGCAGAGATGAACAATCTTGTCCTTACCACACCTCCAATGAAAGTGGAACGGAGTCTCCTGTGTGCGCTTCTCAAACAACCCAGCCAACACCTCCATAGCCATGACAAAGAGGTAGCGGGATAAAGGAGCCCCTTGCCGAAGACCCTTCTTACCCTGAAAGAAACCATTATGCTCACCATTCATGCTAACGGAAAAGCTAGTTGAGGTAATACACTGCTTAATCCAAGTAACCATTCTTTCTGGGAAACCCATGCACCTAAGAACCTCAATCATAAAGTCCCAGGGCACATTATCATAGGCTTTCTTGATTTCAACTTTAAGAGCACACCTAGGACAAAGTCTTTGTTTATGATAATCCCTCAGGAGCTCTTGTGAAAGAAAAATATAATCCGCAATCCTCTGACCTTTCACAAAAGCAGACTGAGCAGGGGAAATAATTTCAGTCAGGGAATTCTTGATTCTATTAGCAATGATTTTGGAGATGCATTTATAGATGGTGTTACAATAGGAAATGGGCCTATACTCCTTAATAGATGAAGGATTAGGGACTTTAGGAATCAACGCAATGAGGGTAGTGTTAAACTCCAGAAGGATGTGGCCCGAATCAAAGAAACTTTTTATCGCCTTAGTGACATCCTGACCCACCACATCCCAAGCTTCTATGAAGAAGCCAGCAGAATAGCCATCCGGGCCAGGAGCTTTGTTAGCTTTAAGGGACCACATAATGGCACGGATCTCATCCTCAGTAACATCTCTCATCATACTAGCAACACTTTGGGAAGATAGGCGCTTTGTGATGATCCCCTCTAACTCCCTAACCCCAATCCTATCAACACTAGAGTCCGTACCAAGAAGGCCCTCGTAGTAGTCAACAATATGCATAGAGATATGGTGCTTATCAATGTAAACCACCCCATCCTCACCCGTAACAGAAGTCATACGAGATCTATTATGCTGAAAGTTTACGAATTTGAAGAAAAACTTTGAATTCTGATCCCCAAGGTTAAGCCATGGAATCCTAGATTTTTGTTTGTGAAAGCTTTCTTCCGCCATGACAAGCTCAACGAAAGATTTAAAGGTCGCCCTTTCCATATCATACATACCTGTATCACTAGGAGTCAAATCATGCCTAAGCCGGAGGTCCTCAAGGATTGCCCTCTGATTGGCCACACGATTGGATATATCGCTATACGACTCCTTATTAAGCTTTTTAAGCTAACCTTTCAGAAACTTCAACTTTTGACACACCCTATACATATCCGACCAATCAATAGAAGTGCACCAAGCCTCCTTAACCAAATGAATGAACTTGGAGCTCTTAGCCCAAAAATCAAAGTACTTAAACGGCTTCCTAGATTTGGCTGTGTCAAAATCAAGCATAATATCTATATGCGCATGGTCCGAAATACCAGGAGGCCCAAAGAAAGCACTAGCACGAACCATAGAGATGATCCAGGCCTCATTGACAAGGGCACGGTCAATCTTGGATTTGATAAAATTATCGCCCTCCTAATTATTAGACCAAATAAACTGGATCCCACAGTATCTAAGGTCATCTAATTCAGCCTCATACAGACAACTATTAAAATCATCCATATGTGTAAGCCATTTTCCACATCCCCCAATACGCTCATTAGGGTAACGAATTGCATTAAAATCACCCAAAACTAACCAAGGCGAGTTAGAAAGACCAGGAGCAAGAAAAATAATCTTATGCCAGAGACTAGCCCTCTCGCCAACAGTATTAAGACCATACACAAAAAGAACCCAAAAAGAGGCTTTATTTGTCAAAAAAGTAGTCTTCCCATGAATCCATTGGTCCCCAAAATCAGTAGTTTGAAAATTAACAAAAACATGGTCCCAACAAACCCAAATGCACCCCAAGGCACCAAAATCATAGTTATTTGCAAAATTCCAGGAAGGGAAGATTTTATCAAAAATCAGATTAGCCTTATCTTTTTTAATCCTAGTTTCATTCAAAGGAAGTAATTTGACCTGAGATGATTTAACAAAAACCTTCAATTCATTTTGTTTAAAAGAATTGTTCTGACCCCGAATATTCCAAGACGTAACAGACATTTAAAAAAAAGGAGGGTTAAGAAAGAGACCTTTTCTTTTTCTTCTTGCCGTTGTTCACCTTTCTAGATCCTGAGTCCTTAGGAGGAGATATGTCTAGCATCTGATTACTATCCAACTTGTCCAAGGGAGTTAGGGGCTCGATTTCAGTACCTTGTCCCACAACCGGGACTGGTTCCATCATAGTGACCGATTTACTACGAGTGAGAGGGGATCGACCTACTGATTTTGCACTCCCACTAACTACCTGAGGGGTTTCTTCCACAGGGAGATCCAGTGGCTTCTCTTGCTGGGTAAACACAACATCAACAAACTATTTTGGGGAGGGAGGTCTTGAAACCACCATAGCAACTTGTTCTTGCCTCGGAGGATTCACAGCATCGTCTTGTCTAATTTCCATAGCCGCATTCCCTTGGATAACCTCACAAGGGATGAGGGTAGATGTCGAGGGAGGTTGAGGGGAGCCCCAGCCATAAACAGGATATCACCCACAACTGCCTTTCCTTCACCAACAGATGTCCATTCGGATTGAGTCGCCGGTTTAGCATGTTTACATTTCTTCGTATCATAGCCAAAAGTGTTGCAAGTAGAGCATAAAGGGGGTAGACCTTGATACTCGACTCCCACAAGAATAGTGTCTCCTTCACATTTAATCTGAATTGAATGCATCAGGGGTTTACTCGCATCAACCTCAACACAAGCTCTTGCAAAGGAAATGCGTTGTCTGGAGTTTGTGGCGCGGTCCAAGTATAAAGGGACCCTAAGGGTACTTGTAATTCGGCTTAGGCAAGAGTTATTCCAAAACTCCAGAGGAAGGTCATGAAGCTTAATCCATACTGGAATTTTGGATAACGTCTCCTTAGCAAACTTAAACCGTTTTTTCCATCGTTGTAAAATAAGGAGCTTACCCGAAAAATGCCAGGGGCCTTTGTCTAGGAATTGGTTCATGGCTTCTTTTAATTTGAACTTGAAGATGAAAAAGCCCCTATCATTTCCCAAAACCTCAATTAACCCTTCTTGGTCCCACAATGTTCTGGCAATAGCTCTGACTAAATCGAAAGCAAGGTGAGAATCAAGAAAGTAACCAACCAGGCAGTCTTCCCATGTTTTTTCATCCATTAAATTGCTCTCAATTTCAATCACCTCCGATTCAAATCCATCCACGTAACTTAAAGTAGCCCCAAAGGATCTATTGGGGAGAGATCCCGAGGGACGGGTGGGAACTACCTTCAGCCACAACTAGGGGTACCCCTGTACGAAGATCTCCAGTTGGCATTGATGTTGGCTTAACAATCTCAGCCCAAGACCGTGGCTGCATTATACCAGGGAGTTTTGGTCCCTGGGGCCTCCTAACCTCAAACCTCGAACCTTCCATGTTATGAAAAGGGGGTCTACCACCACCCCTTGCTCTAAAGTTTGGGTCACAAACGGGGTTATGTTCGTCGAAGAACCACACGAATTTGTTGTGAACCGCTTCAACGGAAGAAACCCGACTGTCCTTGATTTTTTCAGCACCTACCTTAGCCGCTTCTCTATACGAGATAACCTCAATCTCAGGGCCACTTACAACATCACTCTGACTACGGCGCTCCTTGTGAACAAGAACCTCCTTGATACGATCAATTTTCGCTTCCACCAAACCCTTGTCGACTTGCGCCGCCCGTAGCAGCAACTCATCATGGCCAATATCTTCCCTCTTCCTCAACATCTTCAATGGCTTCAACAACATTTTCGGAATCCTCATCACTTACACAAACAAAAGGAGTAGAAGAGCCTTTGACCAGACTTGAACCTTTCGAAGGCGGCTTAATTGGACTTAAACCCTTTAAGCGCCGAAACCGAGCGCGTATGGCGTCGAGCATATCAGTGTTGAACGGCTCCAGCCCCCTCCGAACACGTTGCTCTTGCTTGGCCACCATATCGTCAAGACTAGAGAGCACATCATGAACCTGACTTGCTTCCTTGAAGATCTCATTGAGCTTGGATAGAGTCCTTTGACCCGTTGGTGAAGACGACGCAAAACCCTCCATTAGATCCGTGTCTTTGGTACATTCCACACTACGAGAAGAAGCCCTAGGTGGGGACACATCCTTCGCAGATGAACTGGCCATAGATCGGGTGGAGAAAGAAACCCTAGGCGACGGGTTTCAAATTGCACACACAGTCGCACCTAATATCACACACACACAGCGCGCGAGACTACATGACAAGATTGTGTATGTTGAATTAGGGTTTCTTCTATTCTTCTAGTAACCTAAGATCTTATCAACTAAGGGTCTGGGCCGGGTTGTTACACAATCTAGGTGGTTACGACTAGGGTCCGGACCGGGGTGTTACAATAGATACACTTGAGGCGTTGAGTCAAAAGTATATCCCTGAGATCGTAAGTGTAAGGACCCGGTTCTAAACCATATGATTAATGCGGTAAACTAATAGAATCTTAGGTCATAGTAAGATTATTTTTTTTGTGTAATTGGTTATAGTAAGATTAAAATCTTAACATGATCAAAACCTAAGGATCAGACCCTGAGAATAAGAAAATCAAACCCAAACCCCAACGTAAAAGGAAAATTATACTCAAAGGCCTAAACCCCGTGACTTTCAATAATCACATTTCGACCCCAAGTCTTTGAGATAACAATATTTTCATCCTAAAACACTAAAATTCATAGTAAGTTATCAATGCCGTAAGAAGACACTTAAATTCTCATCCAGATTACACCCAAGAGTTCCTAAAACTCTTAGTATCAATAATGACACACTAGTCCCTCCCGTCTTTATACTTTCACAAACGTTCCGAGAATATTTCTCACCCACAATTCTCTACAACCAACATTACTTAATATATATATGCTAAATATATACATATCATGTAACGTCCCGAACCCTGGGAACCCGTGAACTCAATCCCATGGGGAGCTATTTTATTGGACAATGTTTTAAGCAGATATGCAGAACAGGTGGGCGGGTTTTCTCACTAAGTGTGGGTCCCGATTTTTGGATATGAGATAACAAGGGACTAGAGGTTTTGTTTTAAAACCTGTGGGCTGGTTTGTTTTACAACAGTGGGAAACCAGCAGGTTGGGTGGGACCGTGCGCTGCACTAGTGCTGCGGGTCTGCTGGTTTGCAATTCAGTCGAGATTACTTAGGGTGGCCCCACTGTTTACTTTATGTACTTTTGGACATCGAATTTAACATTCAACGTGGGGCAGTGGGTTGTAGCTAGTTGTGGAACTTGTTTGGGAATTGCTACGGGCATAGTTGACAAAGCGGGCTCACAATTTTTTTTGTGGGACCCGTGGAAACTCAATCTAGGTTTTTTTGGTTGGATCACTGGTTTGTTATTTGGATTGGTGGCAAGACCCGCAAGTTTTTGTGGGGTCTAAAATCTTGAATATTTGTATTGGGACCTGCCTACTTTGGTGTGGATCTTTGGTGGTTCTTGGAGTAGGGATGTAGCTGTTGGTCAACTTCGTTTGGATCCGATGGTAAAGTTTTCTTTGGGATGGACTAGGATTTCTCTTTATTGGATTCTTCGGGGATATTCTGCCTTTGCTTTGTTGACTTGTTGGAGCCTCCCATCGCTTATGTTTAGCGACCCTGTGCGCAGGGGATGTTTATTTTGCGTTGGGATGATTTGAGTTGGAGTTTCTAGAGCTGATCTGCTTGTTGCTTCCTATAAGGGCATACACTCGTGGCAGTGTCGCTCTACCCTGTCCGCCATACTCGGCACTGTCAGCTGCCGTACCGACTGAACTAAAGTTCCCCTAATTGTCACTCGGGAAGTCTGACCTACAGAATTCTGCTGTCGATCCTGCACAAATGAATCCTCTGGTGTGCCCGCTGTACTCAGTGCACTCTCTCTAGGGACAATCCCTACGAATATGTCTAGGCTGGCCACATCCATAACAAATCTATGACTCCCTCCCCTGTGACTGAATCGATATCGAACCCTAGGACTGCTTTCCCTGTGGGCAATCCATTACACGATGTTCAGGCTGCCTGGATCAGAAACAACGGAACTCATACTGCTCTGGCCTTCCCGTTGAGACTACGGGAGGTGAGGATGCAAAAGACTGTGGCTGATACGACCCCACTGGATACGAACTCAGACTAGATGTCCATTGACGCTTATCATTGCATCCCCGGGACTGTGCACGTCCCTCGTCTTGCTAACATGTACTGTCTCTGTCTCTGTGCGTCTCGTTTAGAGTGTCTTCCACCTTCATGGCAGTTTCCACTAACTCCGTAAAAACATGCATCCTAAATGCTGCCACTCGATCTCTAATAGCTGGCCTCAAACCCCTCTCGGACCTCTTCGCCCGAAATTCGTCAATGGGAACAATCTCCTGTGTAAACCGGGATAAGCTAGTAAACTCAGTCTCATACTCAACTACTGTCATTGTCCCTTGAGTTAGGAAAAGAAAGTCCTCTCTGTATCGATCCCTCAAAGTCATAGGAAAGTATTTCTCCAGAAATACCTTCGAAAATGCCTCCCAAGTTCCTCCGACTGTAGTCCTGGCAAACCTCCACCACATGTGAGCACTCCCCCTCAGCTAGAAGGCAGTAAAAAGTAACTCTCAGATCATCTTCCTCTATCTGAAGCGTGACCAAGATCATGGTGACCAGCTCCAGCAGTTCCGTGGCCACCGTGGGGTTGGGATCCCTAGAAAAGGTAGGAGGGTCCAGACGTCGAAACTCGCACATTGCGATCGTTGCCCTTGGCTCTGGTACACTCTCTCTCCCCATAGAGCCCTCTGCCAGTTGTCGGATGGAGCCGATCATCTCACGCAATAGATCTCCGTCAACAGGTCCTTGGGGTGCATTAGCATCCCCAATATCTAGGACTAGAATGTCCCCTTAGCCAAAACCACGACCACGGCCTCGACCACAACCTCACCCTACCTGCATGGACATCGCATTTATAGGAAACAGACAAAAGCATAAGACGCAGCACATTACATGAACGTAAGCACTAACCACATACGCATGATAACACATAGCCACATAGGTTCATGCTAAACGAAACCCCATATACCGAGGAGAACCAACAAGAATGACACGTCCATATGGATAACCTACTCAGATTTCTCGCTAGAAATCACGTCAGCTAAACGCGTTTCTAACTTGACTCCCAAGTTTGTTAATCCAAATGCCCCAAAGTCGTGACTAATCAGTCCCACAGTTCAACCCCCATGCTCACATATACACATCAAACCTATGCCTAACATGCTAACACATTCATATTATCGAAGAGTCTAAACACATGCAATCAAGCACACGTAATCAACCTCACATGGGATACACCCTCCTCCCACGGTTCTTAGGTAGTCGAACCCAGAGCTCTGGTACCAAACTGTCACGCCCCAAACTTTGGGTCACGTGAAACACCCACAAACAACCAACCCAAAAATACACTCTCAATATAGAACATACATGCGTTTCATATTATTGCCAAACGGCTTACATTACACGGTTCTAACACCAGAAAACATGTTATAACATCCATGTTTAAAACTAGCAAAAAGGAAGACAATAGCTCTTCCACCCCTTCAACAATCCCGGATCAACCTGCATGACCGGTAACTGAAAAATATTTCATATCTTACACCGTGAGCCAAAGCTCAGCAGAAACTAGACAGCACATGCAATATAAGCTAAACATGCTAGGAAAATGAGGTGTAATTTTTGACACTCTTTCAAACCTTAAAACAGTTTGAAAATACGGCTCACACGAGCCCCAAAGATAACAGATATATATGCAACACATGAACATATATCTAAACTGACTTTCACAAGCTCCGACAAGCTAACTCATGCAATCCATGCACTACGCCCAATACACTATGAGCAACACACCCAACACATATCTCTCTAGGACCACGTTTTCGTCCATCATATTCACATGCAGTCTTTAGGATCATGTTTCCATCCTTGAAACTATGCATATCATCCTAACAGATGCCATGCCACAGTTAAGGGAAAACAGTAAAAACACAGATAAAGGTAACAATTATAGACTCCTACCCATTACCCTAGTCACCACTTAAGGCCTGCGCGGTAATGACAAGTTTTATACGGAGTTACAGCAACGACGCCATTAACGGAGGCAATCGGCTTAATTTACGGGTTAAACTCGAGGGTCCAAAACACCCATATAACCCTGCAATGTCAGGACTACGTTCCCGTCCTTTAGATACCCACATGCACACAGACAACACAAGGATCTCCTCGGGCTTTTACCGATGGACCACCGTCCTAACTAACATTTCTCGGGCTTTCACCAAAAGACCACTGTCCCAACTAACATTTCTCGAGCTTTCACCGAAGGACCACTATCCCAACTAACACCCACATCTAACCATGCACGTCAACCAAGGACGGCACTTAAACAAACACCTAAGGCCACTACACGACCCCCGAAACCCCACGATCAACCAAACCCCAAAACCCAACCCCCAAACCATAAACACTCAGCCGAGCACCTCAATCGACTGGTCTTCAGCACACGGATGACTAAAAACTCTTAGGAAAGCCAAAAACCAAAAAAAGAAATATTTTAGTCGATTGACCTCCCAGGTTCAGTCGACTGACCCCCAAAACTCAAGATCTAGTCGACTAATCGTCAAGATCCAGTCGACTGACCTCCTACAGAAACTATTTTTAAGCCACGATTTTAACCTCCAAAACCTCGAATCGAAGCCTCCACACTCCGATCTAACACCCTCAGACATACACACGCCCAAGCCTAATACCAAAACCAAGAAAGAAACACCTGACACCTGTCGATTTCATCCACTGAAATTGACAAAAAATAGGTTTTATACCCAAAATCTAACTTTTACGTAAAATCAAATCTCCTGCAATCTAATCTGTAAAAACACACATGATTACACGTAGTACCCGTATAAGACATGAGAGTCTAGGATCCTACCTTGGTGAGTTAAAAACTCGACGCCTCGAACCACACTCAAAATCGAGCTTCGCTGGAATGGAAATCCATCCAGATGGATGCATAGACCATGACGCCAATAACAATGTTCGATAGTCTGATCGTCGAAAATCGATCCCCGGGTCCCCGAGAAGTTAGAGAGAAGGCAGAGAGAAAATGGAGAAAACTTAGTGGAGATGTTTTGGAAATATCAAATTCTAGATATTAATAGGCCTCGAAAATATCTTTCTTTTTAAAATTTTTTTTGAAATTCGCACCGCAACATTCTACGGTCCCGAAAACCTGTCCCGCATGCATATCTAACCTCGATCATGCATCAAAAGCATATAAAAACATACTGTCACATAAACACGAAGCGCGCATCAAAAAACACAGAAAAAGAAAAAGGGTCAGGGTCTCACAACTCTACCCCGCTTAAAGAAATTTTGTCCCCGAAATTCAACTCAAGGTCAAAACAACAAACTGTCGTTCGTAATCGACGCAAGCATACGAGATGGTCAGCCAAACCATTCTTAGGATAAAGTCAAACAAAGTCAGGCATCCTAAACAACAACTAACTATGTCAAAGACACAACATCTACAACTCACCCCAACCTTACATCCTCCTCAACCGCCGCCTCAACACAGCACATCACTCACGGAGTCCATCACCAACTCCCAAACAGATATAATGAAAAACTAGCCCAAATCCTGCATACTCAGAAAGTACCTCTGCTCGCTGAAGGCATATCTACATCTTCTGGCACCCTAGAAGAATTGGGAGCTATAAGCGCATACGCTCATGGCAGTGCCGCTCTACCCTATCTGCCATAGCCTGGCGCTGCTAGCTGCCGTACCGACTAAACTGAAGTTCCCATATCTGTCGCTTGGGAAGTCTGACCTACAGGATGCTGCTATCGATCCTACACAAATAAATCCTTTGGTGTGCTCGTTGTACTCAGTGCACTCTCTCTCTGGGGGCAATCCCTACGAATATGTCCAGGCTGGCCACATCCATAACAAATCTGTGACTCCCTCCCCTGTGACTGAATCGATATCGAACCCTGGGATTGCTTCGGCTGTGGGCAATCCATTACACGATGTCCGGGCTGCCTGCATCGGAAGCAACGAAACTCATACTACTCTAGCCTTCCCGTTGAGACCACAGGTGGTGAGGAAGCAGAAGACTGTGGCTGATACGACCCCACTGGATAAGAACTCGGACCAGACGTCCATTGACGCTTATCATTGTGTCCCTGGGATAGTGCACGTCCCTCGTTTTGCTGACATTTACTGTCTCTGCCTCTGCGCGTCTTGTTCAGAGTGTCTTTCACCTTCATGGCGGTCTCCACTAACTCCGTAAAAACTTGAATCCTGAATGCTGCCACTCGATCTCTAATAGTGGGCCTCAAACCCCTCTCGAACCTCTTCACCCAGAATTCGTCTGTGTGCACCATCTCTTGTGCAAACCGGGATAAGCTAGTAAACTTAGCCTCATACTCAACTACTATCATCGTCCCCTGAGTCAGGAAAAGAAAGTCCTCTCTAAACTGATCCCTCAAAGTCGAAGGAAAGTATTTCTCTAGAAATACCTTAGTGAATGCCTCCCAAGTGCCTCCGACTGTAGTCCTGGCAAACCTCCACCACATGTGAGCACTCTCCCTGAGCTGGAAGGCAACAAAAAGTAACTCTCAAATCATCTTCGTTTATCCAAAGCGTGTCAAAGATCCTAGTGACCAGCTCCAGCCATTCCGTGGCTACCGTGGGGTTGGGATCAACAAAAATGGTAGGAGGGTCCAGACGTCGAAACTCGTGCATTGCAACCATCGCCCTCGGCTCAGGTACACTCTCTCTCCCTATAGAGGCCATAGCCAGTTGTCGAATGGAGCCGACCATCTCACGCAACAGATCTCCATCAACACGTCCTTAGGGTGCAATAACATCCCCAATATCTGGGACTGGAATGTCCCTTCAGCCAAAACCATGGCCACGACCTCAACCACGGCCTCGTCCTCCCTGCGTGGACATCGCATCTATAGGAAACAGACAGAACATATGACGCAGCACATAGCATGAATGTAAACTCTAACCACATAAGCATGATAATACATAGCCACATAGATTCATGCTAAATGAAACCCCACGTATCGAGAACCAACAAGAATGACACGTCAATCTAGATAACCTATTCAGATTTCCTGCTAGAAATCATGTCCGCTAAATACATTTCTAACTTAGCTCCCAAGTTTGTTAATCAAAACGCCTCAAAGGCGGGACTAATCGTCCCACAGTTCCACCCCCATGCTCACATAAACACATTAGACTTATGCCTAGCATGCTAACACATTCATGTTATCAAAGAGTCTAAACACACGCAATCAAGCACACGTAATCAACCTCACACGGGATACACCCTCCTCCCACTGCTCTTAGGTATTCGAACCCAGAGCTTTGATACCAAGCTGTCACGCCCCAAACTCTGGGTCACGTGAAACACCCACAAACAACTAACCCGAAAGTACACTGTCAATATAAAATATACATACATTTTATATAATTGCCAAACAATTTACATTACACGGTTCTAACACCGAAAAACATGTTATAACATACACGTTTAAAACTAGCAAAAATGAAGACTATAGCTCTTCTACCCCTCCAGCAACTCTTAATCAACCAGCGTAACCGGTACCTAAAAAACAATTCAAATCCCACACCGTGAGCCAAAGCTCAGCAGAAACTAGACAGTACATGCAATATAAGCTAAACATGCTAAGAAAACGAGGTGTAATTTTTGACTCTCTTTCAAGCCTTAAAATAGTTTGAAAACACGGCTCGCACGAGCCCCAAAGATAACAAATATATATGCAACACATGAACATATATCTAAACCGACTTTCACAATCTCCGACATGTTAACTCATGCAATCCATGCACTACAGCCAACACACTATGGCAACACACCCAACACATCTCTCCAGGACCACGTTTTCGTCCTTGATATTCACATGCACTGTCTTTAGGATCATGTTTTCATCCTTGAAACTATGCATATCATCCTAGCAGATATCATGCCACAGTTAAGGGAAAGCATTAAAAACACAAATAGAGGTAACAACTATAGACTCCTGCCCATACCCTAGTCACTGTTGGAACGCGGAAGAAAAATTTAGAACCGGCGCCGTGACCGTAAAAAACGGCGTGTGCGTTTTTCATGAAAAACGATAACATTAAACTGATATATTATTATTAAATATACATTCAAGAAACTTGTTCAAGT
>JAUMHN010413169.1:0-14153 GCA_032360265.1 Heliamphora ciliata
TCATATATCAGATAGATCATATCTCATATATTATTATTGATATATTATTTTTGTCTTTCAAGACTTAAAAAATATATTGAGTTTCTGCCGGTACGAGTTCTCGGAGGATCGTAACCCACACTACGTTCGAGGATTGCGTAAGGGAATACAGTAGAAGATCTTATTGGAGTTTCAACTCGGAATCAAGTCGTAGTTGAAGATTAGATCTACAAGAGGTATTTTACCAAAAATCATTTTACAAAAACAATTATCTTAACAGTATTGCCTCCAACACAAACTTGGGCCCCAAGTTGGATAGATACATGACTAAAATCTCCACACCTAACCTCATGTAGTTAACTTAACCAACCTTGGGTTTAAGAAGCTTATTAGAGAAACCTCATCATTTCTTTTTTTTATAAATGGACCACCCTTTCCCCTTGTATTCCCTTATTGATTTTTGGCCAAGTAGTGAGAGAGAGAGAGAGAAGAGAGAAAAAGAACGAAGAAAGTTTGGGTACACTATAGCCAAGTCCTTGCATTAATCTATCAAGAAGTCACTCCCTAAGGTAAGAAAACTCTAATAACCTTCTCCTCTCACTCATCTCAACCCTCCCTCTCACTATTCTCAGATTTAAAACCAAGATCAAGAATCAAAACCAAACAATAAATGCGTAAAAGCCACATTTTGGGGTTGTTTGGTGTTTTCTTGTGTGTTATTGCTTATGCATGTAATTTTTATTGAGTTCCATGGTAATACTTACATATTTAGGTACTAGAGTAATGATTTTTAAGTTTATATATCATGCCTGCAAAGAAAATAGGCTCATACATGACATGCAACATGATAGAAGAGGAAGTAGTTGGTTAGCTCTGAGTTTTAAAAATTTTAGCTTGCTGGACTTGTATTTAAAAAATCATAAATAAATATAAAAAAAAATCATCTAAGGTTGTATTTTATGTCCATTCGTGTTATCTTTTATATAAAATTAGTTTGAACTGTTTTAAGCCTATAAAACTTGAAATACAAATTTTCTCCCAAAGCATGTCATTTCCAGACCAGCCTCTATTGCAGAGGTAAAAACCTTATTTTAAAGTGAGAACTAAGCTTTGTTCTCTTCACAAAAGTTGTAGCTAACATATTTATCTATCTATCCACAAAAAATGTGCCCTTCTTGTTGAGTTTGGTCTGTCAAAACCCCTCCGCAAACTTCTATCTTTGTTCAGTGATTTAAAAATCTTGTTGTCTAATATTTTTGTATGGCCCAAAACCCATATTTCTAATGACCTATACAAAAAGTATTCTTCATAAGAAATGTTAGAGATATTCTAATCTAAATGTTATCCAAAAATCCAGTCTTTTAGTCTCTGTTTGATCCCTCAAATTATTTTTTATACTCTCTATCCTTGCTGCTGAAGATCACTATTTTTGAGTTTAGAATATGCTGACCAGACACACTTTCTTAAGTGGGTAATATCTCAAATATTTTCTTAAAAACCTTAATGAGCACCCTTCATAAGAGTTTTATAAGGAATCTTAAACTAGAACCTATCAAAACATTAGCCTAAATGAAGCTGTCTAGAATCCCCAAACGTATTGCCTTCTGTGAGCTTTGTTCACAGCGATTTGCTAAGAGATGCTGTAGCACTTTGTTTTGTGAAGGGCTATATCGCCTAAAATTCATAGGTTTTAGCTTAAGTGTTTTTCATAAGACTTGTTAAGGATATTTTAATCTATATTATGACAAAAAACTAGAACATAATTCAAAGTCTAGATGCCCCAAATTGTTGCAACAAATTATAAATTAATGATTGAAATTTTAGAAGTGAAGTGTTAAGTGAATTGTGAGCATATCCTTCATGTTTGTGTTAAAATAGAGTTAAATACATGATTAGTATGATTTATTGTGCTATAGTTTATGTGAACCACGATATGACATGAAAGTATGCTTACTATAATAGGAATTAACTCTTAACACATGGTGGATATCATGTTATGCTTAATTGTACTTCATGTTATGCTTAATTATACTTCATGCTATGAACGGTTGTACCATGACTCATTGTTATAGTTGTACCATGAGCATTGTGATTGTGGTACTAGAGGCATCTTGTGGGTTACTTCTTGTACATTTTGGGTTGTACCTTAATGATGGTTGATGTGGGTGTCCTTTTATCTTGGTCAGTAAATCCTTATTGCATGGGTGTTAATGATGGACCATGTACATCTTGAACTATGTTACGTCTTGAGTCGTGTCACGTCTTGAACCGAATGGCCGCTGCATGCCGTTGTGATCGGGAACACTGGCGTATGGGAACCTAACGTTTGAGAACGTAATTGTGCCATTTGAATTCTTGTGTTGAGTACAACCTATGTTTTCTTTTTTTTGGGTAATTCATCCCCCGTTTTCTTGTGATATTTAGTCTTAGACTTTGGGTTGACACTATCGAAGGCATTATGAATATTAAGGTGAGAGCGTCTGGATAAAACCCATAGTTGGTTCCTAACCCCACGCCGTTGTGATTAAATAAAGCAACTGCGGTACGTAACCAGGCGAAGAGGTTATTATTCACAACGAGGCTCTATTGACGGCTTTAGTGTTCAATTTGTCCAATGAAGTCTACCCATGAATTCCCAGCGTGGAGTTCTGTTGGTTGGTTTGTGGTGTATTATCGGGATGGGCATATACATAGCATTCTTTAAAATTACATCTTATGATTGTTGACATACTTTATCCTTCACCTGCTTACCATGCTTGTGTAATTTGGTTTAATTCACTTTTAAATCATCTTTCTATAGTTATATAAATGCATTAGTATTTTATGGAATGTGTTTGGTGAATTTGTCCCTTGAGTTGAATTAGTAGGGTTTTGAGTTTTTCTTCTAGGCTCTGGCTCATGGTGTTAATGCCGCAGGTGAAGACGTAGAATTTTAAGATCAAAAAAACTTCGCTGACCTGGGCAAATATCAGAAACCACAAGATTTTAGACGACTTACAGAGAACTGATTCAAGTTGTACCTGATTTTGAGTTGTTTCTCCTCCGTGTATTAGTTTAATTTTTGCATTTTTAATAAATACCTTTGTGTTGGATGACTGTAATTATTTAATTTTGTAGTTATCATTAGCAGAACTTTATCTTTATGAATGTAGTAGTTTACTGTTAATTACGAATAAAGCACTAGCATAACCCTTATTATACTTATATATATGTCTTAACGTGCCCCGAAAATTGGGACGTTACAGTTTGGTATCAGAGTCTAGATTTAGTGAACCTTTAGGCCTTAAGTTATGAAAAAATCAAGCATTTTGTTGCGTAAAGAGTCTGTAGAAAGCGTTGTGTTAATTAATATTATCATTTATAACTAATGAGAACTAAGATATGCTATGTCTAAGCTATATAGCTAGTCGCGTTAGGATGCTATCAGGTTTAGAGGTAGAGGGAAATCTACATGCAAAAGGGATGAATAAAGACATCAAGATCAAAGACCAGTGATCCATGCAGCAAGTTATTTTCTTTTAAGGGGGTAGACAGGAGTACGCACTAAAAGTAGTTTCGAGTATTGCATCAGGAACCACCATTAGAACTCCATAACTTCATCCTTATGAACTCCTTTCTCATTTGCCCCAAACATTTGGTGTTAACCTTTGAATGTATTCAGTTGAAGTTCTTTGTGTATCTTTTCTTCTAGAATCATATTCCTTCGGTAAGACAATAACTATCAATTTGTACTTGACTTCTCTTAATACCGTCAAATGTCTTTCGTGAATAATCATTTTATGCCCAAGTCTTGTTTATGGCTCTATCAGGAATTCGAGTCTTATAACATATTCTTATCTTCAAATTTTCATTATTGAGTTATGCATGGATGATGACCAATATTCGCATTGATTCTACTTTGATTCAACTCATCATCCTTAAACTAACTTTTCTTTTGTAGAACTTGAAATCATTTCTTTGTTAATCATCAGCTCCGGACATTCGACATTGATAATATTTTATGACGTCGTTCATCTTCTCACAATCTTGATACCACATTCAGTTACAATAATATTTGTGAATTCTTTGTACACTCTTGAAAACCATATTGGGGAAGTAGACTTGAATGCTTGAATTGAAGTACGTTAGGGCGACATAACTTCAGGACAAATATTTACTTTGCCTACCCATCGCTTAACATCTCTTTTATCAAGATCTGATTGTAGCAAATTGGTTTCGAGAATATTTCTTTAAGTATTGTTCATTTGTTGTTGTTCCCTTATCTCACATGCGTTTGTGTAACACCCCACTTTCATAAGGCACTAAACTTGTACAGAGAGATGTGATCCTGCCGCAGACCGGCAGCTAAAGAGAAAGACAAGAGATAATGATATTAAGAGACCAAACAACAATTTCTAAGCAACTACAAAACTTAATGTCAATAAGGGAAAAACATGAGTTAATAGGGATTCGCCATCCCAAGGGCATATATTACTTCTAAAATCTCAAAAACCTTTAGGGTCTTATACAAAAACATGTGACAGAAACTTCTTTTAATGGCTGAACCACAATAGTGACTTCTAGAGGGGTTTAGACCCATCAAAACTCAATAGATTGGAATTATTTTTCGTGGGTAGCTATGTATACATGTTATCTACAACCTTTATGTTTTGTATAAAACTCAGATCTCATTTTAAACTAGGGTTTTTAAGTCTACATTGTTGGCTGATTTGAAACTGACACACTTTGGTAGAATTACAATATCTCGAGTTCTAGTCGCTCAAATGAGTTCAAACCAATTATAGATGAAAAATAACACAACAACTTAGGTCTGGACATAAACAACACGCTAAGATCATTTATTTACGTTTAGTTATGATGTTCCAAAGATCAGGGCAAAAAGGTGAAAAAGCTCAAAACTCAGGCCTATCTTGGTTCTAGCCTCTTAGTGTCATGTGTGCAAGTTTTTGACCCACCTTCTTTGTATACATGTGTTGAACTTCAATATATCAATGTTTCAGAGCTTATAGAAGTCATGGAATCCATGGTAAAACTCATACCAACTCACAAACTCAACATTCAAACCCAATAATGCCAAAAATCCAACCATGACGCCTTTATTTTTGGGTTTTTGGTTCTTGATCTTAGATTTGTGTTCGAAAATAATGAATGAGGTAATTGACATGTATAAAACCAGATGTGTTAGAGTCTTGTTTACCTTGTTAGAAGTTGTTTCTTGGTGATGAAAAACCTTTGACTTAGCTTTCATGCTTCAAGGATCCTCCTCCTTCTTCATTCTTCTTTTTTTTTTCTTTCTCTCCCTCACCCTCACTAACGCACAAAATTTTAGAGGAAGAATAGGTGGTTTGGGTCCCTTTTTGTAGGCAAAGAGAGTGAATGAAACTTTCTTGAGAAGCTTAGTTAACTCTAGGTTAGGTTTAATTAACTTGGGTTACATTTCACTAACCTAGGTTAAGAAAACTTGGCAACCAAGTTTAGCACAAACTCCTACGTCTAGCCACTTGAGTATATATATATATATATATCAATTAGTTTTTCTTTATTTAATTATAGGAAAAAATTCAAGTATTTTCACATAGGTTCATTTCTTTACTTTTTAAGCTTAACTCTTGTCTTAAATGACTTGAACTTATAACTTTGAATTCTTATTCTCAATATTAGGGTTTTTATATATGCTTGTGTGGTTCCCTCTCTATCCCGGGTCTCGGGCTCGAAAATGTTAAACGATCAGGCAGGTTCTTCTTATCGAACTTAGGTTCGAGATTTCGTTTCTTTTGAGATGTTCTTTCTTTTCTATTCATATTCTTGAGTTCGGGTTATTACAATCTATTGTCCTTTAAGAAATATCATCCTCAAAATTTACCTACCTTGCTCGATGAGATGTGGGTACTTCTTCCACATATCCTCTTCTCGCTCCCACGTGACTTCTTCCACCGAGTGACTATGCCATAACACTTTTACTAATGGAATGACTTTGCTTCGCAGAACTTGTTCTTTCTTTTCTAGTATCCCTGTTGGTTTCTCTTCATATGTGAGGTTGGGCTTCAGGTCGATAGGCTGTGTTGTTAACACGTGTGAAGGGTCTGGCATGTATTTTCTCAACATCGGAATGTGGAATACATCTTGCAATCTTGCTAAATCTAGTGGCAGGGCTAATTGAGATGTTTTGCTCCCAACGCTCTAAATGATTTCGTATGGTCCAATGTATCGAGGACTGAGTTTCCCTTTCTTTTCAAATCGCATTACTCCCTTCCAAGGTGATATCTTCAAGAACACACGGTTCCCCACTACAAACTCCAGGTCGCGTCTCCGATTATCTACATAACTCTTCTGCCTGTCTTGCGATTGCTTCAATCTCTCTCAGATCAACTTAATCTTGTCAATAGTAATTTGAACTATCTCAGGTCCAAGCAACTTCCTCTCTCTGACTTCTCCCCAACAAATTGGGTTTCGATATTTCCTGTCGTACAACACTTCGTAAGGGGCCATCCCTTTAGTGGACTAAAAACTATTGTTATATGCGAACTCAATCAATGACAAATGTTCCTCCTAGCTTCCAACAAAGTCTAGAATGCATGCTTTAAGCATATCTTCTAAGGTATGAATTGTCCTCTCCGATTGACCATTAGTCTGCGGATGGAAAGCCGTGCTAAACTTTAGAGTAGTCCCCAATGCTTCTTGTAAGCTTGCCCAAAATCTAAACATAAAACGTGGGTCTCTATCTGATACTATAGAAACTGGTACTCTATCACGACCCATTTCAAAACGTGACGTCCGTGACCGACCAGTGAGTCAAAACCCACTAAAGGCCTTTTTATCTTTTCTTAACATTCTTTCTTTATTCTCACTTATGACTATTAAAAAGAAATAAGACTTATTTAAATATAACCGAGTGCAAAAATAGATTTATTAAAACATTTTCAACTAAAAATTTCCAACATAAATTCACAGAGCATTAACTATGAAAACAATGTTCCAACTAAGAATTTATTCTAAAAACAGAAAAAAAACAAATGGCAATTACAAGAAATGAAAAAAAACTTGAACTTCTTGTTCCCCAAATACTGAATTCTTCATGCTTTCAAGTGTCACCTAAAATTGTTAACATCCATTAGCAATGTTAGTGTAAATTCAATGATATCTGAATTATCAATTATGACACAATGTTAGAATAATATATATTAAACGATTTGCCAGAATTTGGTAAGGAGCGACCCCACATTTAATACAGTGGACATGATCATTCCTTAAGCCACTTGGTCGTGACCCCACCCTTATTTTAGTCATTTAATTTTTACTTTTTAATTTTGGCATTAAGACATTATTATTATTTCTTAAAAATTATTTAATATAGTATATTTGTAATTATAAGATTCTAATTTAAATTATTGTTACAAAACTTATTTCCTTAAATTTATTTGTTTTGAAAATATTTTTCTTAGATTTAATTTTAATTTAAAGAAAATCGTACAATTTAACTTGTTTAAATTTTTAACTGAAATCCAAAAAATATATTTATATATTTATTTTCTTCTTAACTTAGATCATTTTATTAAACTCTAAAAATTCATAAAGTTATATTTTTGTAATACCTTTTATTTAATTTATCTTAAATTTTAATTTGGCAAAATTTCGTTTGTTTTTCATAAATAATTTCTTTTCAAAAATCTTGTTAACAAAATTTTATGAAATTTAATCATTATACTTTATTTTTAAAAACACATTTAAATTACTATTTTATTAATTATAGTGATAAAATAATATCTTGATTACCCTTTTTTTATTTTAAAAAAAATTAATATTATTTTGTTACATTAAAGACAACTAATTAAATTAGCTCCATTTTCAATGAATCTTTAACCATTATTATTCTTTTAAAAATTGTTATCAATAAAATCTAGTTTTCATAAAAAAAACTTTTTAACTTTTAAAACTTTTAGTATAAGCTATTTTATTTATTTATTTATTTATTTATTTTATTTTTTATTTTTTATAACAAGTAATTAAACTCAATATTATTATTATTATTACTACAAAATAACAACTTAATTATAAATTAATTTATAAAGATAATAACCAAATAAAACATAATCCAAACAGCAATTAACCAATAAACCCAATAATAATCCAACCAAACAAGGCCTAAGGGAGGCCAACCAAACCCCACAAACCCACACATGCGGACTAAACAGAACCAAAAACCCAGATCGCGATCGGACTCCAAAACCAGGGGTTTTGGGGTCCGTCGGAGGTCCCGACGGCGCCGACGGAGGTCGTCGGTGGCCTCCGGTGGTGGCAAGAGGGCTTTCGATATGCAAAGAGGGAGGGGGGAGAGAGAGAGAGAGAGACGCAAACCATAGAGAGAGAAAAGGTGGACAGCGGCGGCGGTGAGTGGCGCCGGCGATCGTCAGCGGCGTCAGGGGTGGAGTCAGTGGGGGTCGGCGGCGGTGGAGGTTAGAGGCGTCGAGGCCGAGCTTGTCGGTACTCACTTCTCTATTTATCTTTGCTTTTTTTCTCTCTTCCTTTACACAGAAAAATCCCAAAACCCTCTGGTATAAATACACACACTACACGCTCTAGCCTAACCCTATTTTTGGTTACGAATCAAAATTTTCCTTTAAAAATCCCTTTCAACGCCCCTTTATTTCCCTTTCAACGCCATTGCAAAATTAATCATTAGTTTCTTTCCTTACAAATTTTTGGTCAAAGATTTTATATATATATATATGTATACAATATCATTAATTTTAATTTATTTTAATTTAATTATATTATTATTATTATTATTATTATTATTATTATTATTTTCGGGATATTACATGCTCCGTGTAGCTTAATGATCTCATCAATATAAAGTCGTGCAAACTGATCCATAGAAAATGTCTTTTTTATTGGTAGGTAGTGAGTTGACTTCGTCAACTTATCCATAATTACCTAAATAGCATCATTCCCCTTAGGCGTTCGAGAGAGGTCGGTTATGAAATCTATGGTAATATGTTCCCACTTTCACTCGGGTACATGTAACGGTTGTAGTAATCCTATCAGCTTCTGGTGTTCAATCTTAATTTGTTATCATACTAAACATCTTATCACGAAATTCGCTATATCCTTCTTCATCCTACTCCACCAGTATCTTTTCTTTAAATCTCTATACAACTTCGTACTTCCCAGGTGCATGATGTATGTTGAGTTATGCGATTCATCTAAGATCTACCTCCTCAACTCCCCATTATTGAGCACATACAATCTATGACCGAACCAAAATACGTCATCTCAAACTTCAAATTCTATCTTCCCTTTGGCTGCTGCATTCGCCCTTATCTTGTCCACTTGATTTTTCGCCAATTGAGCTGCTCGAATTTGATCTAATAAAATTGTTCTTATGGTCAGAGTTGGTAATGGGCCTCCATTCTTTCCTATGGCAAGATGGGTTCTAAGTGTTTGTATTTCAGAAAAAGTATCAGCTCGTACCACTCATAGATGCGCCATTTTTCCAAATGATTTTCGACTTAGGGCATCTGCCACGATGTTAGCCTTCCCCGGATGATAGTGAATCGTGCAGTCATAATCTTAATTAACTCCATCTATCTTCTTTGCCTCAAGTTCAGCTCTTTTCGGATGAAAATATACTTCAAGCTCTAATGATCCGTAAAGATCTCACAAGGGATGCCGTACAGATAATGTCTCCATATCTTGAAAGCAACGATTACGGCTAACTCTAGATCGTGGATAGGGTAATTCTTCTCATGAGATTTTAATTGTCTGGATGCATAGGTTATAACCTTCTCGCGTTGCGTCAAAACGCAACCCAAGCTTTGGTGTGACACGTCGCTATAAATAACAAAGCCCTCGTTGCCTGGCGGAAGGGTAAGCACAGGTGTTGACACCAGTTTGGACTTGAACTCTTGAAAAGTTCATTTACATCCGTCAGACCATTTAAACTGGACATTCTTTTGAGTCAGCCAAGGCAAGGGTTTCGCAATCAGAAAAAAATCCCAAATAAAACACCGATAATAACCAGCTAGCCCCAAAAAGCTTCGTATCTCTGTTACGCTAGTTGGCCTTTTCCAATTAACTACTGCTTCCACTTTTGTTGGGTTCACTTGAATTCCTTCTCCGGATATAACATGACTCCAAAACACCACTCGATCCAACTAAAACTCACACTTACCAAATTTTGCGTACAACTTGTGTTTCCTTAGGGTTTGCAAAGAAATCTTCAAATGTTTCCTATGTTCCTTCTCACTTCCAGAGTATATCAGAATGTCATCTATGAACACAATCACGAATTGGTCTAGAAAACTTCGGAACACTCGATTCATCAGGTCTATAAATACCACAGGCGCATTCATTAACATCAAAGGCATCACCACAAATTCATAATGCCCATAATGGGTCCTAAAGGCAGTCTTGGGTACATCTGACTCCCGCACTTTCAATTGATAGTATCCCGATCCCAAGTCTATCTTTGAGAACACTCTGGCTCCTTGCAACTGGTCGAACAGGTCGTCTATCCTAGGCAAAGGATACTTGTTCTTAACAGTCGCCTTATTCAATTGTCGATAATCGATATACATCCTTAGTGTTCCGTCCTTCTTTTTCACGAATAGTATAGGTACTCCCCATGGTGGGACACTAGGTCAAATGAATCATTTTTCTAATAACTCTTGTAATTGTTCCTTCAACTCTAGTAGCTCAGCAAGTGACATTCTGTAGGGGGAATAGATATGGGCGCTGTGCCCGAGTAGAGATCGACTGTAAACTCTACTTCTCGGTCTGGGGATAATCCTAGTAAATCATCCAGAAAAACATCTAAAAACTCACAAATAATTGGTACCTTTGAAAGCTTTTTTCCTTCCCTCTCTACGTCCATCGCATGTGCCAAAAATCCTTGGCAACTCCTCTTCAACATCTTGGAAACCTTAATGGCCGACACAATATGGATAGGTGTTCTACTCTTGTCTCCTTAGAAAACAAATTCCTTCTCCCTAAGTATCATAAAGATTACTCTTTTTATAAAACAGTCTAGCGACGCATGGTAGGATGACAACCAGCCCATCCCAAGAATCAAGTCAAACTCAGATATAACCAAAGGCATCAAATCTACCAACATCTCCTTATCTTCTATCTTCAACACATAATCTTTACACACACTTTTAATTACCACTTCTTCTCCTATAGGCGTAGCTATGGCTATTATGCAATCAAGTGCTTCCATTCTTATAGCATCTACTTGTTTTATGAAAAAGGGTTATACAAACGAGTGTGTTGATCTAGGGTCTATCAAAATATAGGCATCTCTATCAAAAGTGGTAAGTGTACCTGTCACTACGTCAGGCGTTGCTTGAGCATCTTAGCGTGTGATAGTAAAAACTCGTGCTAGAACCCATAGGGCCTCCATCAATCCTTTTCCCTTATCTTGAACACTTCCAGCTGGCCCATCCACTCTTCTGCTTCCTATAAATGATTGTGCTAGTAGTCTAGAATGTCTACATTGAGTGGCGATGTGCCCCGATTCACCACAACGATAGCAAACGATTCCCTAGTTGATCCTTGGACAATCCTTCTTAAAGTGGTCAAGGGCTCCACATTTGAAGTAGCCATTTGTTTTTGTCTCCTTTGTTCATTCAGACATTTCATTCTTAGCTCGATTCCCTCTAGGTTTGAAATTTCTCGTAGTCGACTGATGACTCTGGCTTCTGAAAGTTGGTGGCCTTGGAGCACCACTTCTAGGACTGTGTCCCCTATCTTGCTCGTCGTTCGATTTTCGAACTTGTGCTTCTTAAAGTCTTCTCATCTCTCTTCTCCTTCTTTCACGTCTTTCTTGATCATCTTCGCCTTGTTCACTAAACTTGCGTAGTTATTCATCTCGAGAACCGCCATCCTCGTTCTGATTGGAAAACTTAACCCCTTTTTAAATCTCCTGCATCTCGTCTTCTCATTGGGTATAAGCTGGGTGGCATATCGTGATAATTCTGTAAACTTCATCTCGTATTTCGCTACTGTCATCCTACCATATTCTAGATCAATAAATTCTTGCTCATTCTCATATTTGTAGGTTATGGGTTAATATTGTTTGTCGAATGCCATCATGAAATGATCCCAAGTAATCCTTTGGGGTATGGGAGGTTCAGCTCCTAGCATCAGCATTTTCAATAATCGCTCTGTGGCTTCCCACTAGTGATATGCTTCTCCTCTGAACATAAAAGCTATGAGGTCAATCCTTCCATCTATCTCTACTCCTAGCCTATCCTAAATTCGTACGACATCTTTCAATCAGTTTTCTACTTCTGTGGGGTTAAGGGTTCCCGTGAACTCCTTTGCACCTAGGTCCTTGAATTACTTGATTAATAAGTTATTGTTCCTTTCAGCTTGTGTTGCTATCTACCTTACATTTTGTTCTGTCAGTCTTGCAATCGCCGCCAACATCCTTGCGGTTGGGTCAGGTTGTACCGGCCCCACTTGCGGAGATTCTTCTTACTGCGTCTCATTGATCTGGTCCGAGTTAAAGGATACTCCGTTTGAGTCTTCCATGCTTCTCCCTATTGTAAGAAGGGTATACATTAGGGCTCGACACAAGAGTCCAAACTGTCTATGAAAGGTTTTAATGACACAAGAGTCATCTTCCTTAATCTGATAACTTACTTAGATTTCGCAAAATGACAACAACACAAGATTCGTCCTAGGTTATCTCCCTAATCTGATAACTTGCTTAGACTTCTAATTATGGCCTTGCGCCTACAGAATGCGTTTCCTAAATGGACCTAAAAGCTAGTTAGTCAGATGCCCAAAGGTAAAGGTATGACAATCCTAGGCCTAAATCACTTTTCTCAACAAACCGCGAGACGACACACTTAGCCTACGGTCCACCACAGACCACACACTAACAAGTCTACAGAACCTATAACCTAGAGCTCTGATACCAAAATATAACACTCCGCTCCCGCAAGGCACTAAACATGCACAGAGGGATGTGATCCTGCCGCAGACCGGCGACTAAAGAGAAAGACAAGAGATAATGATATTAAGAGACCAAATAAGAACTTCTAAGCAACCACAAAACTTAATGTCGATAAGGGATAAACATAAGTCACTAGGGATTCGCTATCCCAAGAGCATACATTACTTCTAAAACATCAAAAACCTTCAGGGTCTTATACGAAAATATGTGACAAAAACATTTTTTAATAACTAAACCACAACAGTGACTTCCAAAGGGGTTTTGACCCATCAAACTCAATAGATTGGGCTCATTTTTTGTGGGTATCTAGATATACATCTTATCTACAACCTTTATGTTTTGTCCAAAACTCGGATCTCATTTTAAACTAGGGTTTTTAGGTCTGAATTGTTAGCTGGTCTGAAATTGACACACTTTGGTAGAATTATAATATCTCGAATTCTACTCACTCAAATGAGTTCAAACTAATTTTGGATGAAAAATAACACAACAACCTAGGTTTGAACATAAAGAACACACTAAGATCATTTTTCTACATTTAGTTATGATATTTCAAAGATCAGGGTAGAAAGGTGAAAAAGCTCAGAACTCAAGCATATCTTGGTTCTAGCCTCTTAGTGTCATGTGTGCAACTTTTTAACCCACTTTCTTTGTATACATGTGTTGAACTTCAATATATCAATGTTCCAGAGCTTATAGAAGTCATGGAACCCATGGTAAAACTCATACCAACTCACAAACTCAACATTTAAACCCAACAGTCCCAAAAATCCAACCATGACGCCTTTATTTTTGAGTTTTCGGTTCTTGATCTTAGATTTGTGCTAAAAAATAATGAAAGAGGTATTTGATATGTATAAAACCAGATGTGTTAAAGTCTTATCTACCTTATTAGAAGTTGTTTCTTGGTAATAGAAAACCTTTAACTTAGCTTTCATGCTTTAAGGATCCACCTCCTGCTTTATTCTTCTTCTTTCTTTTTCTTTCTCTCCCTCACTCTCACAAATGCACAAAATTTTAGAGGAAGAATAGGTGGGTTGGGTCTCTTTTTATAGGCAAAGAGAGTGAATGAAGCTTTCTTGAGAAGCTTAGTTAATTCTAGGTTAGGTTTAGTTAACTTGAGTTACTTTTCACAAACCTAGGTTAAGGAAACTTGGCAACCAAGTTTGGCACAAACTCCTAGGTCTAGCCACTTGAGTATATATATATATAT
>JAUMHN010413180.1:0-14152 GCA_032360265.1 Heliamphora ciliata
AACTTGAGGTAAAGGAGATGGATGGAGTTAATTAAGGATTATGACTGCACGATTCACTATCATCTGGGGAAGGCTAACATCGTAGCAGATGCCCTAAGTAAAAAATCATTGAAAAAAAATAGCGCATCTACGAGTAGTATGAGCTGGTACATTTTTTGAAATACGAACGCTTAGAACCCATCTTGCCATAGAAAAGATTGGAGGCCTATTAGCAACTCTGAGCGTAAGACTAACTTTCTTTTTAGATCTAATTCGAACAACTCAATTGGCGAATAATCAAGTAGTCAAGATAAGGGTGAAAATAACGGCTCAAAGGAAAATATAATCTGAAATTTGAAATGACGTATTGTGGTTCGGTCACAGATAGTATGTGTCCAATAATGGGGAGTTGAGGAGGCAAGTCTTAGACGAAGCGCATTACTCAACATACACCATGCATCCGGGAAGTACGAAGTTGTATAGAGACTTAAAGGAAATATATTTGTGAAGTAAGATGAAGAAGGACGTAGAGAATTTCGTGACAAACTATTTAGTATGCCAGCAAGTTAAGATTGAACACCAGAAGCCGACACGATTATTACAACCGTTACCAGTACTCGAGTGGAGGTGGGAACAAAATACCATGGATTTCATAACCGGACTCTCTCGAACACCCAAAGGGAGTGATGCTATTAGGATAATTGTGGATAGGTTGACGAAGTCAGCTCATTACCTACCAATAAAGATGACGTATTTTGCGAATCGGTTTGCACGGCTTCATATCGATGAGATCGTTAGGCTACACGAAGTACCAGTTTCTATAGTATCGGATAGAAACCCACGTTTTACGTCCTGGTTTTGGCCAAGCTTACAAGAAGCATTGGGGACTACTTTAAAGTTTAGCACGGCTTTCCATCTACAGACTGACGGTCAATCGGAGAGAACAATTTAGACCTTAGAAGATATGCTTAGAGCATGCGTTCTAGACTTTGCTGGAAGTTGAGAGGAACATTTATCATTGATCGAGTTCGCATATAACAATAGTTTTCAGTCAACTATAGGGATGGCCCCTTACGAAGCGTTGCACGGTAGAAAATGTTGAAACCCAATTTGTTGGAAAGAAGTCGGAGAGAGGAAGTTGTTTGGACCCGAGATAGTTCAAATTACCACTAATATGATTAAGTTGATCTGAGAGAGATTGAAGCAATCGAAAGACAGACCTGGAGTTTGTAGTGGGGGACCGTGTATTCTTAAAGATACCACCATGGAAAGGTACGATTAATCCAAAAGAGTTTTGCCCGGTAATGGTGTGTGTGTAAGTCCTACAAAGGCATTGTGCGAAGCTCGGTAAGGGTGAGGGTTGGTCTTCAAAGGCATTGAGTTGTAGTTCCTTTTAAGAGTAAGTGTTAGCCTTTAATGGCATTTTGAATTGTTGAATAGAGTTGTGTGTTAGAAACTATTAGTTTGAACTGCGGTTGTGACTTTAAAGCCTTATCATGAGAAATATCCACATCTCTTCGAGCAAGGTATAAAAATTTCGAAGAAGAAATTTCTTAAAGGAGGGTAGATTGTAATAACCCAAACTCAAATATACGAATAGAAAAGAAAGAACATCTCAAAAAAAACGAAATCTCGAACCTAAGTTCGGTAAGAAGAATCGGCTCGACCGTTTAACCTTTCGAACCCGTGACCCAGGACATAGTGGGATCCACACAAGCATGTATTCAAACCCTAATGTTAAGAATTAGAATTTAAAGTTATAAGTTCAAGTCGTTTAAGATAAGAGTTAAGCTCGAAAAGTCTTAAAAACTAACATTTTGACACATGGATATCCTAAATCAAAGATTTAAGTACAATTAAGTATAAAATGACAAAATAATATAAAAAATAACAAAAATACCCCTTAGTGGCCGACCACCTTGGGAAGAGTGCCAAAAAGTTACTTTTTGCTTTCTTTTTAGTTTAAAATGATGAGAAATGTATTAAATTAAGTATTATGGTGATCCAATTCTTGTTGAATAAGTAATATATATAATAATATAGTATTATAGGTCAACAAAAATAAACAAATTATTATTGAAGTTGACACATAACAAAATAAGTCAAAAAGTCAGATATTACCAAAATAGCTTAACTTGACTTAAAAAACTACATCTATTTAATCAATTTCTAAGGAAACTATGATAATATATGAAAATACTATATTTCTCATAAACATACTAAAATAATAGGTCTCAGTAGGAAGAGACATCAAAAAGATACATCAAATTAACTTTTAAAGCATTTTCTTCCACAAAAGGGCGCAAACCAATGCAAAATCCATTGATTGATGTGGGGTCAAATTTTTATTCCCCCAAACTGACTCTAGCTATAATCCCTCACCCCAAATCTGATATATCTCTCTCAAAACTTATATTAAATCACATTCCCCATGTGAAGGAGAAGAAAAAGGACTAAAAGTGAGATCATTTTGTTCCCTTAAGCTTTTCCTATATAAATCAAGCCAAACACCACTCCTCCCCTTCATTATTTTCGTCCAAGTGAGGTGAGAGACAAGATTTCCATTATTTTTGAGTGTTCTTGAGGTATTCCACAAGTTTGAGAGAGAAAAGAGGGAGAAGAAAAGAAGAAAAGAAGAAAGGAAGGAGAAATGAAGGAGAATGAGGAGTTTTTCTAAAGTTAAGTCTTTCCATGCCACCATCCCATGAGCCCTCAAACAAGTAAGTAAAACTACTAAATCTTATATCTAATATCCCTCAAAATATACCCCAACACATCCCTTTAAACATTCTAAGAATCGAGAACCGAAATCAAACAAAAAAGGCGTCGTAGTTGGAGATTTTGGGCTGCTATGTTTATGGGGGGATGTGTGATGTTGCTATATGTTGTTATCTTTGAGTTTAATGACCTATAAGTATGCTGGAGCCTTGGTATTAATGTCTAAAACACAAGCATGCAAAGAAATGGAACAAAAAGTTGACATGACAAAAGTAGAAGACTTGGACCCTAAGAGACTTGATTTTTGAGACCATAGATGTTTCTGCCCTGAACTTTGGAACGCCATTGTTCAATGTAGAAAATTGATATAAACATTTTCTTTATGTTCAGTTTTATCCTTTGGTGTTTCTTTCATTCAAGGTTGGTTTCAACTCATTTGAATAAGTAGAACTCGAGATATTGCAATTTTACCAAAGTGTCTTTTTTCAATCAGTCAACACCACCGACCTTAAAACCCTAGTTTGCCATGTGTTCTGAACTTTGGTCAAAACATGAAAGTTGTATATAACATGTATATCTATCTACCCACAAAAAATGAGCACAAAATATTGAGTTTGATAGGTCAAAACCCTTTTCAAAATCTCTATTAAGTTTCAGCCTTCAAGGGACACTTTTGTCATATATTTTTGTGTAGCCCAAAATCTCTATTTTTAGTGATCTAATCCAAAAGTGATCCACATGAATATTGTAGCTAACATATTGAATTATTTTCTGCCCAAAAATCTGACCTTAAAGTCTAGGGATGATTTCCCAAAATCATTTCAAACTCTCTGTCCAAAATTAGCTCTGCTGAGTTTTGGCGGCTGATAGACCCTACTTTCTAAAATGGCCAAAAAGTCTAATTTGTTCCCAACAACTCTCCTTAGCTTTAAACATGAAACTTGTAGGTGACATATTGAACTAGAACATACTAAAAAATGAGCTTATTTGGACTTGATATGATAACCATAAATCGTGAACAACAAAGACACTTTTCTGACCAATTCTCTGAGTAAGTGCTGAACCGTTTTAGTTTCTGTCAAGTTTTTCACCCATTTGTCTTAGGTTTTGGCTTTGATATTGAACATAAAAGTTGTAGGGATTATTTTTATCTAAATCATCACCAAAAATCATAATCCAATTCTAAATCTAAGTACCTCAAGATGCTGCGCTACTTTAAATTTTGATGATTGAGAGAGAGTAATAAATAGTTAAGTTAAATTCTTAAACAAGTGAAAGATTGGACAAGTGCGTAGTACCCCTTAAACCTAAAAAGAAAGTAACTATGGTCCCTAAAAATCAAGAAAACATTCAATGGTTAGAATCGTTGTAGTACTTCACGTTCGAAGAGGGGTAGAACTCTGTGTTGACGGTTAAGTCAAGTTTCCTTTCTAGGTATGAAGGTTTTGTTACCCGAGGAGTAAGCTTAGCTCGTTGACAAATGCTCAGTTCATATCCATATAAGATAAGGTGGGAGTGCTTAGCCATTATCTTGAACTTGAGTTTATGTAAATGATGCATGAAAATACTTTGAAGCATATGTTTTGAATTATGACCAGTTTGACAATCGCATGAATCTGTTAGTTTCAAAAGCCATGATATTTTTAATTCAAGTGTGCTTTCCATGATATTTTGAGCTAGCATGATGTTACTATGAAAGTATGATTAATGTTGTGTGGTTGTTCCAAAGTGTCAAGTTACAAGAATTTTCGACCCTTTATATTTCATTATGAGAGAGGTTACCCAACTATGGGTGTTGTTTTTCCTTATGGGGGAGGTTTCCCGTTGAGCGAGGGTTTTTGGCTTAAAGGCTTTTGGGCTGAGTCCCAGATTTTAGCACATACACTCGTGCTTGGTGGAGAGTGGCCCTCATTCTATCACGTTTCTGTCTGTGCATTGCGAATTGAGGTTACGGTATCGTCGAACTCCCGGTCGTGAGGTTGGCGACTACTTGGACATTGTTGGGGTTTGAGTCTAGATTTGAGAGCGTGGCCATGCATTTTAAATTTGTGGCGGTTAAGCAAGGAATATATTTATGTTTGCAATACTGAGAAGGTTCTGTATAATCTGTGATATTTTCATGTTCAAGCAAATGTATCAGTTTTTATATTTTCGTAGAAAATGTGATGAACTATTTTTAGAAAGAGTTTTCAGTTATGCTTAACTAAGTAACTGTCTTTTCTGTTCATGATAATACTAAATGCGCTCTCTTGTAACCTCTGTGGTTGCAGATACCAGGAACGGCTAGGAGTTGGTCCACCACAGGTGTTGTCAAGTAGTTTTGGTTCTGGTGTTGGGAATTGTTTTGGTTCGGTTTTCTTTTGTTTAGTTTTTAGTTTTGGTTGAGCTTCATTTATAAGACTCTGAAGTTTTTTTTTTGATATTTTAGAAGTAATGTAAGCCCTTGGGATGGCGAATCCCTAGTGACTCATGTATACGTCTTTTGACATTAAGGCGTTGTAGTTACTTAGAAGTTCTTGTTTGGTCTTTTAATATCTTTATCCATTGTCTTTCTCTTTGGCCGCCGGTTTAAGGCGAGGTCACATCCCTTTGTTCAGGTTTGGTGCCTTGCGGGAGCGGGGTGTTACAGCTGTGCTCATGTCTCACTCGCTCAGGAAACTATAGCAGTTACTTTGATGACAACGGAGTCGCATTTTCCACTCAGCGCTCTAACTCCAAATCCACTTACGCCTCATGGATATGCCTCTTCTTCAAGGATGTGCAGCCAAATGAAGTGGATGAGGATTGAGTAGAATTCCCCAGTGAATGCTATCGGGGAGAGTTATTCCTTCCTGCTTTTATTTTCTTATTCCTGTCTACCTTCATCATTCCTGGAGCCCTTGCTGATAGTGTCAACCCCTTGGTATTTCCCTTGGCCGTTCGATTGGCCCAAGGCGATGAAATTCCACTTGCCCCACTCTTCCTCAACACATTATATCGTTGACTCAATCTTGTGAAGCTGAAGATGGAGCCAATTTGGTTTCGACTTAAGGGTACCTTCTCATCCTTTCAAAGCTCTTCCTTTTTCGGAAAGCTACAAGCCCTTCCTCCGCGAGGGCCTGGTTCTTCCCTTTGCTGTCCCTTCAATTGAGTTGCCCTCTCGTGGTCGAGTTGGACGCCTCACACCGAGCCACATTATCTATTGGCGTAATAATCTAGACTCCCTTGTTTGTTTTCCTACAATCGAGCCCGTGGTCTCAGTCACAGTGCCCCTGTTGAAGGCCATGACCTCCTGCCGCCTTCCTGCAAAAAGGAACTCAGGGGGTACTTGCAGTAGGTATGTTATTTTGGCTACAGAATGTGGCGTCGCTTGTAACACTCCGGTTCGAACCCTACTAGTAACCACTTAGACTGTAACAACTCGGCCCGGATCCTAGTTGTAACAGCCCGGACTGTAACTATCAATGGAGTGATTTAGCCCAACCCTTAGTATTAGCGATGGATAAACAATGAAAGCTTAGGTCGTTGCATGAACGAGAGAAACCCTAACTCAACTCGAAATCCTAATTTGACTCGAAAACTCTAAAAAGGCCAAATACTCAGGGACAAAATCCTAATACTCAGAAAAGTCTCAAAACAACTTAAATTAGGTAAATAACATAAAATATAAAATTAAAAATCAAAATTTCTCATAAATAGAATAAAATGACCATTTTACCCCTAGTACAGTAAAAAGTCCTAAAAATTCAAAAAATTGACACATGGACACCCAAAATTAAGTATTTATACATAATTAATTAATAAAATATAAAATAACAAGAAAAATGACCAATTGCCCTTGCATGGCCGGCCACCTAAGAGAATGTGTCCAAAAAGTTACTTTTTACCTTTTTAAACTTAAAAAAATAAGAAAAAGATGTATAAGTTAAGCATGATTTTGACCCAATACTTTTCATACAAGTAATATATATAGTAATATAATAACGTAGGTCAACAAAAACAAACAAATAATTATTTAAAATCTTTACACAATAAAAAAGTCAAAAGTCAATTCTAGTCAGACTAGCTTAATTTAACTTAAAAGCCTACACTTATTTAATTAATTGTTATCAAAATTATGATAAATCATAAAAAGACTAAATTAATTATATATATATTAATATAATAGGTTTTAGTAGGTTTAGACACTAAAAAGGTACATGAAATTAATATTTTATCCATTTTCTTGCACAAAATGGTACTAAAACACAATTTAATAGCTAAATTAATGCAAAAACAGCTTTTGAGGCTTCCCAAACAGTCCCAACCAGCTCTCCCACCTGCAAAATATCTGATATACATTTCTCAAATAGAGGCCAACACCCCATGCAACCAATGAGGAATTAGAAAATTCAAAAAATTTCTTACACACAACAATTAAGTCTCCATTATTATTTTTCTATAAAAACAAACATGCCAAGCACCCTCCTCCTTCATACATTCGGTTGAGAGGTGAGAGAGAGAGCTACCCAAAAATCTCCAAGTGTTTACAAAGAAGAAGGAAGGAAGAAAGAAGAAGGAAGAAAGAAGAATGACGAAATGATTAAGAAGCAAGCGTTAAAATCAAGACCCATTATTCTTCAATCTTTGTAGCATCAAAAGAGGTAAATAAACTCTCTAAAATCCTCTGATATTCTCTCATAAGATAACCTTCAATCTATCTCTATAAACAACCCTAAAAGAAAGAAAAAAAAAATAACTCAAAAAGGCATCGTAGGAGTGGTTTAGGGATTGTTGTGTTTAGACAAACTTTGCATGTATTTGCATGTGCATGTTTTAGAGTTTTATGGCTTGTGTTTATTCTGGAGTTTTGGTTTATATGAGTTTATGACATGTATGTAAAAAAACACATCAAAAAAGCACACAACACAAGCTAAGCAACCAAAACCCTAAGTTACTTGATTTACTGGGCTTACCAAGATTCTGCCACTAACTTTAAAATATCATAACTAATTGTAGGAAAATGATATTAAAGTGATTTTTATGTCCAGACCTTCATTTTGAGTTATCTTTCATACAACATTAGTTTGAAGTGATTTCGTTAGGTAGAACTCAAGATATTTTATTTTTTTCAAAGAGTGTCAGACCTTGACTACTCTGAGTTTCTGACCTAAAAACCCTAAGTTAGAGTAAGAACCGAGTTAGGGTCAAAACATAAAACTTTTAGAGGGCATATTTATCTTTCTATGCACCAAAAATGAGCAAAAAATATGAAGTTTTGATAGGTCCAAATACTTCCAAAAGTCACTGTTGAGGTTCAGTGACTGATAGATCTCTTTGTCACACATTTTTTGTGAGACCCAAAATCAAAATTTTTAGAAGTCAAATCCAAAAGTGGTAAACAAGCAAAATGTAGCTAACATAATAAACTAAACACTGAGCAAAAATCAGCCCAAAATACCCTCGGATGATACCCAAAAGGTTTTGAGCATTCTTTGTTAAAAACACATTCTGCAGGACCATTTTTAGACTGACTGAACCTTTTTTATAAATTGGCTAAAATCTCAGACTTTTTCCAAACAACTTGCTCTAGCACAAAACATGAAACTTGTAGGAGACATCTTAAACTAAAACCTCACAAAAATCAGAGCGATAACCCTTGAATTGATGCTCCAAAACCGTGGCTAACAGAGGCTTAAATTCCGCACTTTTCTCTGTAAAGTACTGAATGATTTTTCCTAAATCAAATCAAATGACCTTTTTGCCCTAGGATCTAACCTTAGTGCTAAACATGAAAATTGTAGAAAATATTTTTATCTAATTGGTGTTAAAATATCAGAAATTAAATCTAGGTCTAAGTACTTAAAAATACAATTGCAACTTTAAAACTAGCAATTAAACTTTTACTTAAAATTGGCTAAGTATTTGAAAAACGTGTTACTTTTGAAACTTGAGTGTGTGAACTTTATATGAACTTTTTAAATAATTAGTATATGAAAATGATGCTTTTGATGATATGAACTCATGCCGATGGTTCGATTCTTTGTCATATAAATTATGGTTATGCATCGCATGCTTGTACTTGATGCTTTAGCAAGTTGTTTCATGTGCCATATCATATTTATATATGATGTTATGATTAATTTCACACAAAAAGCATATTGCACATCATGAACATTCCTACATGTCATCTTGGGTTATCAGAGTTTCTTTCGTAACCTTTCAAATTGGGTTGGGTGACATGAAAATCGTTTATTCAGTGGTTGTGGATCTAAGACGTTCCTGGTTGCCATATTTGATATTGAGTTGGAGGCTTTTATTATAAAAGGGGGATTTAGGCACCACGGATTTGTCGCTAGCTTTATTTAGACTTTGGGTTGACGCTTAATGAGTATCCTAGTACTTAATGTGGGACTGCTGGCCCATATAAGGGTGGCTAATGAACTGGGTGGCCCGCCTCTACACCGTTGCCATTGAGTAAAACGGTTGAGGCATGTAGCCAAGGCGAGCGTTTACCTTTCGCAACGAGACTAGGATAGGTTAAGTGATCAATACACCATCAAATCTACTATGTAATTCCTGGCGTGGAATTCGTGATACTATTCTAGAAGTACTTTGGGTTGGGCATCTGCATTGCATTCATCTGCATCACGCACTCGCACCACTGTTCTTATATGTGCTTATCCTATTGAAATAATAAATTGTCTATCTCTCTGCCCCTTAAATTTGTATTGGGTATTATACGATATGTATTGTAGGATATCTTGTTGTGAGTTTGTTAGACAGTTTAGAAAATTTGCTTCTGGGCTCCGGCTCATGGCATTCGTGCCACAGGTAAAAAAGAAGGACCTTTTGAGGAGGGCGTGTGCGTTGAGGAAGAAGACTGTGAAGAAGGAGGAGAGTGGCAGGAACCGGCTAACCCTAACGACGTAGCTTGAAGACGTAGGATGTCTACCTTTTTGGATCTTTTGTTCAGTTTTTCTTGGGCATATTGTAACTTTGTTGAAAATTTTCTAGATGACTATAATTATTAAGTATTTTGAATAAACTCTGAATCGTTAATGATGTAGTAACTATCTTATGAATCTATGAATGCTCGGCTAGAATATGTCCCTTATTTATAGTTACATATGTCCCGACATGCACGGGGAACGGGGTGCCACAGTTGGTATCAAAGCGTAGGTTTAGTGAACCTTCAGGGCTTGGAAAATGGAAGATTGCCAGTTCTGTAGCGTAGAAACTCTGTAAAATGTCTGTACTATTAAGTCATCACATATAATTTTAACAACTTAAAATCTTTACCTTAGGGTTTTCTCTATTTTTCTTTCTTTAGGATGGCGTCCGACGCAAAACCAGCCAGGGAACCATGGGCAGCATCGGAACCAGTGGACTCAGATCCAGAGGAAGAACCCACTGAAGAGCAAAACCCAGTAGACGTGTTTTCATTAGCATGGATGTTTCTGGATGAGTGGCCAGCTCAGGGACAGGAAGAAGTTGAGAAAGTAGGAGCAAACGAAGAACCAGATGTGATAGGGGACAAAGTAGATTTCGGAGAAGACGATGAGGTGGGACTTGAGGACGACGCCGAGAACGAGAAGCGAGCCATTGCCTTCTTTTATAATCCGCTAGAGACGCCGCCACCAGAGCCAAAAGATAATGAAGCAACGGATGTAGTAATCTACTGGAGCTGACAGGACTACCGCGAAGACTTTCATATCGGAGAACGGTTGTATGCGAGAGTGCTCCCCGAAAGGATGTGGAAGTGGAAATGGAAAAAACCCCAGTCTTTTCCTAGGTACATGGGTCCGCTAAGGGTATTGGAGAGGTGTGATGAGACCACCTGTCGTCTGAAGGTACCACTAGGATTCAAAAGGCTATTAGGGGACATGATGGATCCAAAGTGGATGCAGACACAGAAACCAAGGGATATGAGAGGAATCATCAACCCACGCAACTCGACAATTGACTTTAACAATCCAGAAATGTACCTGGAGATACCAATTGTCATAATCAACAGGGCTCGTATAGGGCCGACGACTTCTGGCATGTGGTAGTGCAGTGGCGCTGCTACGGCATTTATGAAGCGACTTGGGAACGCGAGGCAACTATTCATCACATTTATTCGCGTTTGTTTGTTTAGGCTTTAGTACACTAGGCGCTGTACTTTTTCTCTTGTCTGAAGATTGTGTGTATGCTATATGAACTTTTTGAGAACGTACCTGTTACGTGTTGAGTGAAATGCAAGTATTTGTTGTTAAATTCTTTATAAACTATCTCAAATTGATATGCTATCTCATAATCTCAAACTAAAATCTGCAATATTAAAAAAAATGAAGACAATTAAGAAGGAAAAACAATCCTTAATCTCGACAGTCTTTTAGATAGTTAATAGACGATCAAACCCCCGACAAGTTGACTAACCCCTAGATGATAAAGCACTCGGAGTAGCATAAGTTTTGAAGGAACGTCATTAAAACCCTGCAATTTCACCCTTAGAAGTTTCTTTTTCCCAAACCCTTGTATCAACTTCTATACCGGTTAGAATTCTTTGCCTATCTTTCCTTCTAATAGCACCGGTCCTCAACAATGCTACCCAGTAACATTCGTAGGTAATCCTTCACCACCATTCATTTCCTGACTTCAATACTATATCTGACTGAAGCAATTTTGTGAACTCTTGAAGTCCCAACTTGAGGAGTTGACTTGGATGCTTGAATTGAAATACGTTAGGCCGATGTAATTTCAGGGTAAATATCCATTTTGGCTATCCGTTGCTTAAACATGCCTTTTGTCAAAGTCTGATACTGCACAAATTGGTCCCAACAACGTCCTCTTTGTAATATTCATTAATTGTTGATTTCTTATCTCTTGTGCATCTAAGCTTCAATTGACTTCTCGACCCGAGTCAATGGTGATTGCTTTAATTATGACCCCTTGACCTAATTCAACCTACCCTTGGACTATCTAGATTCCACCTCAAGACGAGCTAACCTTAGAGCGACTTCTCGTACCTATACCATTTGAGATCCTCGACTAAACGCTTACCTATTCACTATCATGTGATCACCTTCTTTGAAACCAATAAAATTGAGCTGACCATCCTTATTAAACCCCACGTATCATTTTCCTGTCGATCTTCAAAACCTTACCTGTAGGTCTGTGAGTGATGACGAATGTCAGGGTATTATGTTATTAGGCCTTAGCACCTTCACGAAAGACTAGGACAATGCACGAAAACCTCTTAACACCTTTTCAAATCATAGCACAATCTTTCCTCAACATTACGACTCAAAGCACCCTCAACGCTCTCGTTTAACGAAGCTTTGAAGATCGAGATCCCCGACTGCAGGAATGGTTAAGAGTTTACTCAACTGATTACACCTTTTCAAAGGACCCAATAAGTTGGACTACGCCACCAACAATCTACAATTAGGAATAACAGCTTCACACTAAGGGACTCATGACATTATTACGTGACAAAGTTTAGACTTTCCCCATACTAGTTCACAGTGGACCCACACATCCAACGAACCGGAAAGCAAAATATTCGTGCCTACGGTAGAGAAGCGAAAAGCAAGAGACAACCTCAAGCTTAGGGAATCCTTAGTATGTAAGTAACGGAAGAATATCTGTACGTATCAATATTCACGTCCACTTCTCTCACCAAAATTGTGAGACCCTAACCTTTTAATTTTGAGTTGTTTATATACGTGATGCTTTTATTCCAGTATATGATATCATCGATGCATGATTTATGCTTTTAAGTTGTAGAACAGCATGTGTAAATGTGTTTTACTCTTTCCCGGACCTTGTTTAGGTTGGTTGGGTTGGTTTTTGAGCCTTAAAACAGTAGCAAATTCCACTACGCCTCTGCTATGGAGTTCGGTCCACTGGGGGGTCTAGTTCGGTCGACTGAACTGTAGATCTGGAGTTCGGTCGACTGAACTCACTAGTTCGGTCGACTAAACAGTGCTATTTTTGGTTTTCTATAAAAGCTCCAGTGGTGGTGTTTTTTAGACAAAAACCTTTCTTCAGACCTAAGAAACCCCTTTTCTCCTCCTTCTCTCTAGCTTTGAGGGCCCGGGGCTTGGTTTGTTGTTGATTCGTTCGTGAATCCTTGCTATCGGGGCCGAGGGCTTCGCATCTAACTGGTCTGATTCTCATTCTAACGCCGTTCAGTTTTAGATGTTGAGTTCTTGACTCTCTGAGATAGGATGCTAAACACTACTGCTGTATTACGGTGATATATGTAATTGTGTATGCTTTCATTGGGTAGAAATGCATCAAACGTGATTTTCATGTGTAAACCTTGGTTTTTGGGTAAAAGTGAGTTTTTACGCCTTTTCTCAATTGTATGCATGTTTCGGGTACGTGGTATCTGTAGTTTTCAAAAGGTGGTTTGAAAACGAGGTGTTTTATGAAATCGGGTGAAAAACGTCTTTTTGGAGGTTTGGAGCTAACCCGCAGGGTTGAGTCTCACCTTTTAAATGTTTTGCTGGAAATGGTTATAGATCTCCATTTTGATGGATTGGATCTCTTTTTATACATGTGTTGTATAAATCATTTTACGGGTTTTCGTAGTTGAGCTACGGGGGTTTTAAAATGTTCTCCATATATGTACTGTGACAGTGTGTGTGTTGAGTTAGGCTTCCATTGCTCCTCGGTGTAAGTCCAAAAATGTGCGCAGGGTAGGTTCCTACGTGCCTTCGGGTTAATCCCCGTAAACGAGATTGGTGGGTGGTTAGTGCCCTTGGCTGTGACCCCGTAAACTAAGTTGGTTGCCTCCATTAATGGCGTTAGTGTTGTAACTCCGTATAGAACTTGTCATTACTAAACCTATGGGTCGAGGGTAATGGACGAGAGTCTATAGTTGTTAACTTTGTCGATGTGGCAGAGTCGGTACATGGGACTACATTTATATATCTTTCTCATCGGCTGAGTGGCCTGAGTGGAGCTTATTATTTTATTTACAGCTTTCCCTTAACTGTGGCATAATATCTATTAGGATGATATGCATAGTTTGAAGGATGGAAAATGTGGGGTTTTATGAGATAAAACCCTTTTGAGACTTGTGATAGTCTAACGAAAAACTTATGATTTTGGAAGGAAAACCTTTTTGGCTCCTGTGGTTAAGCCCGTGTGTGTATAATTACATAGCCTGCTTTACAGCTTTATTGTCTATATTCTATTGGGCTTCGGCTCATGGTGTGAAATTTTACTATAAAACCTTTTTAGGTGAGCATGAAGAGTTGACCTAATTGCAAAGGTTATGGAAGACTTGTTGTAGTTTTCTCTTTTTGAGACATGTACTTACACATGTGACGACTGTTGAGGCTGGTTTTGTACGCCTTTAGGCGATATGTTTATTTATGTATGAGAATGCATGTTTTTCAGTTTATGAGAGTTAAACTGTGGGAATCATTTATCCAAATGTTGTATATTTTGATTATCAACTGTGAAACCTATTTTCCTTAAATGGGTGTTTTGGTGGGCTTTC
>JAUMHN010413191.1:0-14152 GCA_032360265.1 Heliamphora ciliata
AAGATATTTTGGAGGCCTATAAATATCTGGAGTTAGATATTTTCATAAAGATATTTTCCAAAACTTCTCCAGTAAGTTTTTCGTTTTCTCTCTGCATTCTCTCTAAGTTCTCGGGGGCCCGGGGCTAAGTTTTCAATGATCCAACAGCGGATCCTTGCTTTTGGCACGGTGGGCAACGCAACCATCCGGTCAGATTTAAACTCCAGCGAAGCTTGGTTTTGCAAGGGGTTCGAGACGTCGAGTTTTTAACTCACCGAGGTAGGATTTTAGACCCTACTACTGTATAAGGGTGCTATGGGTAAACGTGGGTATTTTTAAGGGGTAGGCTATTGTAGATCTGGGTTTGTTTCAAAGTTGGATTTTGGGCATAAAACTTGTGTTTCGGCAATTTCGGTGGATGAAATCGTGTTGCGAGAGTTTCTTTTGTGGGTTTGAGGTATGGCTTGGGCGTGTGGGTGTCTGAGGGTGTAGGATTGGAGTTTGGAGGCTTCGATTCGAGATTTGGAGGGCTGAACCCGTAGCTTAAAAATAATTTCTGGATGAGTTCGGTCGACTGAACTCGTAGGTTCAGTCGACTGGATCATGGTTTTGGGGTTCGGTCGACTGGACCGTGGGGTTTGGTCCACTGAACCGTGTGTTGAGGCGTTTTCGGTTTTTGCAGTGTGGTCTTCGGTCGACTGGCGGCTTGGTTCAGTCGACTAAAGTGCTGGGGTGTGTTTTGGTGGTTCTGTGATTGAGTTTTGGTTTTCGATTGGTGTTCTTTGGTATTCAATTGATTAATTTATGGGAATTAGTTGATTCAAATACCTTTGGATTCCTTTTTGGGGTTGGTTGGTTGTGTGGTGATTTCGGGGGTCGTGTCGTGGCCTTGGATGTTTATGTGATGCCGTCCTCGGGTGTGACGTGTGTGGTTGGTTTTAGGTGTGGTGGCACAGTTGTGTGCGTCGTGGTTGGGTATGGAGTGTGTTTGTAGCCTCGTGGTTTGAGGGGTTGGTGGTAGCCTTCGGGTTAGGCTTGGTTGACCCTGTGAGTGGATGTCGATTTGTTTCGGCGAGTGGCATCGTGATGTATTGTTATACATGATTTTGTACATTTATAACTGTTTATTTATGTACAGAATATGTAAGTGAATTACATAAGGTGATATCATTATGTGTAACGTGGTTTATGCTTTAAAACCTAGAGTTTTATAGGCATGTGACGTGGTTTGTGGAACGTCGTGTTGATACATGATTATATGCTTTAAATCCTGATTTAGGTCTGCATATGTGTATGAAATGGATTAGATGAATCTGTGATCCAGTAGATGTAAATCCTGGTTGATGATGCATGTGTGCGTGCATGAGGTAGGCTGCGAAAGCCAGTGTGTGTGCAATTGGGGCAGCGGTAGTCCTTCGGTTAAAGTTCGAGAAGATGCATTAGTTGGGACAGCGATCCTTCGGTGAAAGTCCGAGAAGATTCATGGATTGCATGTATTGCATATTATGACGGATAGACCAATTTTCTTAAAAACTGTATTAACGGCCTACGGGAGTCGTAATACTGAAATCGTTTTCAAGGCTCTAATGAGTTAAAAATGGTTTTTATCCTCGCTTTCCCATTGCATGTGAAAATTATTTTCTGGCTCTGGTGAGTCGGGATCTAAAACTATTTCAAACTGTTTTAATGGCTTGAAAGAGAGTCAAAAACTGCACCTCGTTTTCCTAGCATGTTTAGCTTATATTGCATGTATTGTTTAGAATTTGCTGAGCTTTGGTTCACGGCGTGGGATTTTGTTTTTTCTTCAGGTACCGGTTACGCAGGTTGATCAGGAGGTGCGGGAGAGGTGGAAGAGCTGCAGTCTTTCCTTTTGTTCTTTCGTTACATGTATGCTATAACATGTTTTTCGGGCGTTGGAGCCGTGTAATGTCGTTTGGCGTTTATACACAATGTATGTATGATTTATTTTGAGAGTATGTTCTCGGGCTGGGTGTTTCGTTTGGTTGTGTATGGGTATTTCACGTGGCCCGGAGTTTGGGGCATGACATAAACCCTAAATGGCCTAATTTTCTGTGTATTCCAACTTTCTGCCACGAACTTTAAACTATCATAACTAATTGTTGAAATATGATCTAAATGTGATTTTTATGCCCAGACCTATATTTTTAATTTCGCTTTCATACAAAATTGGTTTGAAGTGATTTCATTGGGTAGAACGCTAGATATACCATTTTTACCAAAAAGTGTCAGATTCTGACTACTTTGTATTGCAGACATAAAAACCCTAGGTTAGAGTGAGAATCGAGCTTAGATCAAAACATAACACTTGTAGATAACATGTTTATCTTATTGTCCACCAAAAATGAGCCACAAATATGAAGCCTGGATAGGTCAAAACCTTTCCCAAAGTCACTGTTGAGATTTAGTGACTAACAGAGCCCTCTGTCACACCTTTTTCTGAGACCAACATCCTAAGTTTTTAATAGCACAATCCAAAAGTGATAAATATGAAGACTGTAGCAAACATATTAAACTAAATACTAAGCAAAAATTAGCCTAAAATACCTTCTGATGGTACCCCAAAGGTTTTGAGCATTCTCTGTTGAAACCCTATTCTGTAGACCTTTTTTAGGCTGATTGAACCCATTTTATAAATTTGCCAAAATCACTAATGTTTTCCAAATAACTAGCCTTACCACAAAATATGAAACTTGTAGGGGACACCTTTAACTAAAACACCCCCAAAAATTAGATCCATAACCCTTGAATTGATGCTCTAAAACCGAGGCCAATAGATACCCAAATTCTGTACTTTTCTCTGTAAAGTGCTGAATGATTTTCTCTTAATTGGTATAAATGACCTATTTTCTCTAGGATCTGACCTTAGTGTTAAACATAAAATTTGTAAAAAATATTTTTACCTAATTGTTGTCCAAAAATTAGAACTTAACTCCATATCTAGGTACCCCAAAACATTGTTGAGGTTTTAATTTGACACTTGAACATTTACCTAAATTTGGCTAAGTGTATGAGTGGCACGTCACATTGTGGAATTTGAATATATGGACTTTAAATGAATTATGTGTGTGATTGGTGTTTGAAATTGACAATTTGATGAATAGAAATCAAGTCGATAGGTTAAATCCAAGTCACATAAAATATAACTAGTGCTTCGTACACTTGTACACCATGCTCATAAGTTTATAATTTCATGCAAAGCATGCACAAATCATTTTAGCCCACGTAATGATCAATTTATACATGAGAATCATAAATAGCAGTTACATATGTCATATCACATCATCATTGGGTTGGGTTTTGCAGGGTTCACCATTTTGTTTTGAGAAAAGAATGAAAATTGAACCTTAGGGTTGGTACCATGATTGATGGAATTAGAATATTGTGATATTGGATAAATGCCCTGATTGTGATATTGGCTATATGTTCTGATTTGTTTTGGGATGGTTTTGTCCCAAGTGTTAAATGCACCTTATTGTAATTTTTTTGTGAAGGCGGTTCGGGTGGCGTAATAATAGGAGTTAGATTTTGCGATCCCACATTTGACCTTGACTTGAGATTCGAGAGCCTGAGTGTTGACTTGTCCACGCCCTTGCCATCAATGATGGCTCCGCTGGACACTTAGTTCTCTACGTAGTCATCCTACGGCTTAAGGAACGCTCTTTGTCGGACGGTAGACTTGGTCAGCGTGATTGGGATCAAGGGATTTAAGATGGTTCACCTCGGTTTGGGAGAACCTAGAATAACTTAAGTTTAAATTGGATAGAAAATAAAATTGGTTGCATCGTATTCATTTGCATCACGCACTTGCATATATGTTCTTATACATGCTTACCCTGTCGCAAATGCCAAATTTGTCTGTCTCCTTGACTATAAATTGCACTAGATGTTATATGATATGTGTTGTAGAATATTTTGTTGTGAGTTTGGTTAGAAGGTTTAGGGAGTTTGCTTTTGGGTTTTGGCTCATGGCATTCGTGCCACAGGTGAGGAAGAAGAACAGTTTGAGAAAGTCACATCCGAAGAAGAAGGAGGTTTTGAAGAGTAAGGTGAGTGGTGGGGACCAGCCGACCTCGACAATGTGAATTAAAGAAACTGAAGTTCACCGATTTGTGGTTCTTTTTGTTTAGTTTCTGCGGGCTTATTGTAATTTTTGTTGAATCTTTTGTGAAACTGTAGACGTTATGTATTTTTGATCAATTCAAAACTTTTAATGATGTAATATTTATGATATCTAAATATGAATAAATAATTAGAATATTCTCTCTATCTATACTTATGTATGTCCGACGTGCCCGGAGGACGGGGCGTCACATCTTGATCGTTTACCCGTAAGAGAAATCACAATTGTGCAAGAAGTTTTCATGAAACTTTTCTTGCACAATGTTTTCAACTCCCAACACCAACTACATGTCCATATTGTGGAGCAATATTATTCTATCACGAGACATCTTCCATGTGCTGCAATAATGAAAAACTTACTCTTGCTCCAATAACTGCCCCAACTAAGATGATGGATATCTTTTCTGACCAAATTGTAGTCGCCACTTCAGACAGAATATTCATATATACAATTATATCTTCTTATTCACTTCTATGGGGGTTTATATTGATCAAAATCTAGCACAAACAAGCCGTGGGATATACACCTTTCGTGCCCAATGAGCTATATATCACAGGATTGGTAATCTCTTACCAAGCTCAAGTGAGAGACCAAAATATTTGCAGTTATACATTTTTTACACTGATCATGAGATTAAAAATCGAATCTCTGAAAATGAAGCCTTACGCCTGGAGTTGTTTGAGAAGATAACTAATTTTTTAAACATTTATAATTTGTTCGTCCATACATTTTGACATTTGGCACGATGCGAAGACCTCCATGTATGACAGCTTATAATCAGAGCAAAACCATCTTCTAGATGACAATACAATCTCCCAACTGCTTCAAAAGTTGTTGCAATTTTAGTTGGTGGAGAGAAACCGAAAATATAAAAGAAAGAGACATCATTATTGATCAAATAGTGGTCAACTCCTTAGTATCCCAAATATTGCTGAGTATTATGAATCATTACAATATCCTTTGTTATTGCCCTTTGAGACCTATGAATGGGATGCGAATACCCAGAGTAACAATGACACCAAAGTAACGTGTTCTGACTTCTATGCACATATGCTACAGATTACGACATTGAATTTTTATCCATTCATTCTTTTACAACAATCTTGGGTTCATACGACTAATATTATTCACTTATTTTCATTACACATCCGTCCCAATAACCAATCACTTATTCTTTAAGAAGGTCAACTCTTGCAATAGTACGTTGTGGATAATAATGTTAAGATTGAGTCCAACAAACTTAGATGGATACGTACTCATCAAAATGATATTCAAGCTGATTTCTATCAATGTCTCTTAGACTCAACTCAATTTGGAGAAAAGTGTGGAGGTATAAATTTAATACATTATAATCAATAAGTATTTTTTAAAATAATCGTACACCATTTAACATCTATCTATACATAACCAAACTGTGCTCAGTTAATATTGGACGTAGGACTATATTGCCATCGTCATTTGTTGGAAGCCCACGAGACATGTATCAAAGATATCAAGATGTAATAGCATTGGTACAAAAGTACAGTAAGCCTGATCTTTTTCTAACAATAACATGCAATCCCAATTGGCCAGAAATTAAAGCAGAGCTATTACCGGGACTATCACTGCATAACCGCCTTGATCTGCTAACAAGAGTATTTCATTCACAATTTGAAGAGATGAAAACTGATATTTTAACCAAGCATGTACTTGGAAAAGTTATTGCATATGCATATGTTATTAAATTTCAAAAAAGGGGTCTACCACATGTGCACATGCTTCTAATTTTGGATAAATATGATAAGCTAAACACGCCTGATGTTTATAATGGCACTATCAGAACTGAAATTCCAAACAGGCAATTAGAGCTTGAATTATACAGCGCATTGTTAAAACACATGATACATCGTCCATGTGAAATGTACAATGAAAGATTGCCATGTATGAATAATGGAAACTGTAAAGCGCATTACCCAATGCCATTCTCTCAAATCATGAAACTAGGAATTGATTTATATCATATATATAGACGGAAACAAGGACCACTAGTACCATTAGAAAGTAATGAGCAAATCAAGGTCGATAATAGTTGGGTTGTTCCGTATAATCCATGGATGCTCTTGAAATATGATTGTCATATCAATGTTGAAATGTGTGGCAGCATCAAAAGGATTAAGTACTTATACAAATATGTCTATAAGGATCCTGATTGTGTAGCACTAGAAATTTGTCATGGTGCTAACAATGATGAATTGCAACAATTTGTAGAAGGAAGATGGATATGCACTCCTGATGTGATATCCTGGTATCCCACATCAGAAAGAGAGAGAGAGTTCATGGGCTATAAAAAAAAATCTTGAACCCTTACATTCAACGAGGCCTTTTTTCAGGTGGTAGAGACCCTAGTAGAACTCCATAGTTAAGCGTGCTTACGCTGGAGCAATGCAAGGATGGGTGACCCTCTGTGAAGAACAAAACCATGAGGGTTTTTTCCTAAAGCGAACAATATTATTGCCATGTGAAGGGTCGGGGTGTTATAGATGGTATCAGAGCTGACTCTCCTCACCTCCGAGTGTGGGCCCCTGCCGTCTCGCGTGAACGTGGGCGGGCTACTGAGTGGGCCGATAAGGACTGGCAGGCTACCAGTGTTGGCAGGCTACTGTACGGGGACGTGTAGCCTTAAGGGGGTAGATTGTGATATCCTGGTATCCCACACCGAAAAGGGAGAGGGAGTTCTTGGGCTATAAAGGAAAAATCTTGGACCCTTACATTCAATGAGGCCTTTTCCCAGGTGGTAGAGACCCAATCAGAACTCCGCAGTTAAGCGTGCTTCAGCGGGAGCAATGCAAGGATGGATGACGCCCTGGGAAAAAAAAACCGTGAGGGCTTTGCCTAAAGCGGACAAATACACTAACCAAATAAATAGCAAGTTAGGTTTTATACATTCCAAACATTAGTAAAATTTTATCTGATGACTACTACACAATAACTATGAGGATCCAATTCTTTTAGTTAAATATTAGTGATGCTGTAGCAAACTGTTATTTGTATCGTGAAATCCCTCAACATTACAAATACTGTAGAGGTTAGAAAATTTGGCAACGAAGGGAGAGTCATCAAGGGATAATTGGTAGAATATATACTATTTTGCCATATGAAGGGCATAGATTTTACTTGAGAATTTTACTCAATCATATTAAAGGGCATAAGTCATTTGATCATTTATTTATAGTCAATGACATCTCTTACCTGACATTCAAACAAGCAGCTGAACATCGTCGTTTGTTAGAGCACGATGATAGCATCCGACAGTATTTATTAGAAGCTTCAACAACTCATATGCCTGTGACTCTAAAGAGATTATTTATGACAATCTTATTTTATTGTGAACCAACAGGAGTGCAAAATTTGTGGGATTAAATTTGTCCATACATGGGTGAAGACTATGCCTCCTCAAGTACTACAAATAATATGTACATCATCGATAGTCTTTTGAGATACAAATCGTCTCTTGCAACAGTATAACAAGAATATTTCTAATTATGATCTGCCTACAATTTCAGATAGTCTTGATGATTCTACTACTTCTAGGCTAATACAAGACGATCTTTCATTATCACTCTAGATAAGGATTTGAACTTTATTGCAACAATAAATACTGTCACACCTCAAACTCCGAGTCACGTGAAACACTCATAAACAACCAAGATAGCACCCGACCCGAGAATACACTCTCAAAATAAACCATACATGCATTGTATATAATCGCCAAACGGCTTACATTACACGGTGCCAACGCCGAAAAACATATTATAGCATACATGTTCAAAACTAGCAAAAAGGAAGCTACAGCTCTTCCACCCCTCCAGCAACCTCAGATCAAGATGCGTGATCGGTACCTAAAAAATATTTCAAATCCCACACCGTGAGCAAAAGCTGAACAGAAACTAGACAAGCATGCAGTATAAGCTAAACTTGCTAAGAAAACGAGTTACAGTTTTAGACTCTCTTTCAAGCCTTAAAATAGTTTGAAAACGCAGCTCACACAAGCCCCAAAGATAACAGATAAATATATGCAACACAGTAACATATATCTAAATCGACTTTAATAAGCCCCAACAAGCTAACTCATGCAATCCATGCACTACGCCCAACACACTATGAGCAACACACCGAACACATCTCTCCAGGATTTTGTTTCCGTCCCTCAGATTCACACGCGCTGTCTTTAGGATCACGTTTCCATCCTTGAAACTATGCATATCATCCTAACAGATATCATGCCACAGTTAAGGAAAAATAGTAAAAATACAAACAAAGATAACAACTATAGACTCCGGCCCATTACCCTAGTCACCACTTAAGGCCTGCTCGGTAATGGCAAGTTCTATAAGGAGTTACGACAACAACGCCATTAACGGAGGCAACCGGCTTAATTTACAGGATAAATCCGAAGGTCCAAAGCACCTACACAACCTTGCATCGTTAGGACCACGTTCCCGTCCTTCAAATATCCACATGCATACTCACAACACCAGGATCTTCTCGGACTTTCACCAAAGGACCACTGCCCCATCTAACATTTCTCGGGTTTTCACCGAAGGACCACTGTCCCAACTAACATTTCTCGGGCTTTCACCGAAGGACCACTGCTCTATCTAACATTTCTCGTTAACTAGGGTTAACATATATCGGATCACGTTTCCGTCCATCGTTAGCCAGGGCTAACATTCATACTAATATCATGTAAGACGACATGTCCGTCTTACATCATGCATAAATAAAATGGGAATTATAAATGTACAGAACCACATATAACCTTTCATATCAAGACGCCACCCGTCACATAACCGACATCTACTCACATGGACTAAAAACAACCCACAAAGCTACACCTAACTCAAAGGCCAACACTCAACTCATAAAACATGGTTCTCACGAACCAACACCTTTTCTCAAAAAGGACCACGAGCCCAAACACGCCCAACACGGCCATCACAAACCCACAACGCCCACTTGTGCCCAACATAAACCCAACGGCGAACCACGCACCTAACCGTGCTCCACATCCACATCTAAACATGCATGTCACCTCCGAGGACGACACTTAAACAAACATCCGAGACCATTACACGACCCCCGAAACCACAACACGATCAACTGAACCCCAAAATCCAACCACCGAACAACAAACACACAACCTAGCACCTTAGTCGAGTGAACCCCAACCCACAGTCGACTGAAAACACATTGGAAAAGCTAAAAATGCCGAGGAGCACTGTCCAGTTGACTGACCCTCACGGTCTAGTTGACTAAACCCATTGACCCATGATCCAGTCGACTGACCCCACAGTCCAGTCGACTGGGCTGAGGCGGAAACCATTTTTGAGCTACGGGTTTGGCTCTCCAATCCTCGATTCGACACCTCGAAACCTCCGTCCAACACCCTCGGACATCCACACGCCTAGGCCTAACACCAAGATCACGAAAGAAACTCCCAACACCCGATTCCATCCCCCGAAATTGACTAAAAATGGTTTTTAACCCAATAACCTAACTTTTAAACAAAATCAGATCTACAAGAATCTAATCCTTAAAAACACACACGATTACACGTAGCACCTTTTTAAGACATGAGAGTCTAGAATCCTATCTTGATGAGTTAAAAACTCGACGCCTGGAACCACGTGCAAAACTGAGCTTCGTCGAAATAAAATTCTGTCCGAATAAACGCGTAGCCCACCATGCCAATAACAAGGATCGACAGTCTGATAGTCAAAAATCGAGCCCTGGGCCCCCGAGAAGTTTGAGAGAAGGTAGAGAGAAAATGGAGAAAACTTAGCGAAAAAGTTTTGAAAATATCTTTTGAAAATATCTAACTCCAGATATTTATAGGCCTCCAAAATATTTTTTTTTTTTGAAATTTTTTGAAATTCGCAGCGCAACATCCCACGGCCCCAGGAATCTATCCCGCATGCATATCTAACCCCGATCATGCATCAAAAGCATATAAAAATATGCTATCATATCAACACGAAACGGGCGTCAAAAAATACCAAAAAGAAATCGGGTCAGGGTCTCACAACTCTACCCCCTTAAAGGAATTTCATCCTCAAAATTCAACTCAAAGTCAAAATAAACAACCCTGTCGATCACAATCGATACAGGTACACGAGATGGTCAGCCAAATCATTCCTAGGATATAGTCAAACAAGGTCAGGCATCTTAAACAATGGCTAACTATCTCAAAGACACGGGATTTACAACTCACCCGAACCTCACATCGTCACTCATCGCCTCAACAAAACTCATCACCCACGGAATCCATCATCAACTCCCAAGCAAATACAATGAAGAAATTGGCTCAAGGCCTGCACACTCAGAAAGTACCTCTGCTCGCTAAAGGCATAGCTGCATCATCTGACACAACCAGTGCCCTAGAAGAACTGGGAGCTATAAGGGCATACGCTCGTGGGAATGTCGGTCTGCCTTGTCCGTCATAGCCTGGCGCGGCCGGCTGCCGTACCACTGAACTGAAGTTCCCCTATCTGTCGCTCGAGAAGTCTAGCCTACAGGATGCTACTGTCGATCCTGCACAAATGAATCCTCTGGTGTGCCCACTGTACTCGGTGCACTCTCTCTCTTGGGACAATCCCTACAAATGTGTCCAGGCTGACCACATCCATAACAAATCTGTGACTCCCTCCCCTATGACTGAATCGATACTGAACCCTGGGACTGCTTCTACTGCGGATATTCCAGTACACGATGTCCGGGCTGCCGGCATCGGAAGCAGTGCAACTCATACTACTCTGGTCTTCCCGTTGAGACTACGGGAGGTGAGGATGCAGAAGATTGTGGCTGATACAACCCTACTGGATAAGAACTTAGACCAGACGTCCGTTGACGCTTATCATTGCGTCCCCAGGACTGTGCGCGTCCCCCGTCCTGCTGACTCCTACTGTCTCTGTCTCTGTGCGTCTCGTTCAGAGTGTCTTTCACCTTTATGGCGGTCTTCACTAATTTCGTAAAAACATGCATCCTGAATGCTGCCACTCGATCTCTAATAGCGGGCCTCAAACCCCTCTCAAACCTCTTCGTACGAACTCATCAGTGGGCACAATCTCCCGTGCAAACCAGGATAAGCTAGTAAACTTAGCCTCATACTCGACTACTGTCATCATCCCTTAAGTCAGGAAAAGGAAGTCCTCTCTATACCGATCCCTCAAAGTCGCGGGAAAGTATTTCTCCAAAAATACCTTCGTGAATGCCTCCCAAGTGCCTCCGACTGTAGTCCTAGCAAACCTCCACCACATGTGAGCACTCTCCCTCAGCTGAAAGGCAGTAAAAGTAACTCTCAGATCATCTTTCTCTATCTAAAGCGTGTCCAATATCTTGGTGACCAGCTCCAGCCATTCAGTGGCTACCGTGGGGTTTGGATCCCTAAAAAAGGTAGGAGGGTTCAGACGTTGGAATTTGCGCATAGCGACTGTCTCCCTCGATTCAGGTACACTCTTTCTTCCCATAGAGGCCTCAGCCAGCTGTCGGATGAAGCCGACCATCTCACGCAACAGAACTCCGTCAACAGGTCCTTGGGGTGCATTAGCATTCCCAATATCTAGGACTAGAATGTCCCTTTGGCCAGAACCACGGCCCCGGCCACGGCCTCGTCCTCCCTGCGTGGACATTGCATCTATAGGAAACAAATAGAACATAAGACGTAGCACATAGCATGAGCATAAACGCTAACCACATAGGTTCATGCTAAACGAAACCCCACATACCGAGGAGAACTGACAAGAATGACGCATCAATCTGGATAGCCTACTCAGATTCCCTGCTAGAAATCACATCAGCTAAACGCGTTTCTAACTTAGCTCCCAAGTTTGTTAACCCAAACGCCCAAAGGCAGGACTAATCAATCCCAAGGTTCAGCCCGCATGCTCACACATACACATCATTCACATATAATCCACATGCTATCACGTTCATGTTATCGAAACATCTAAACACATGCAGTCAAGCACACGCAATCAACTTCACACGGGATACACCCTCTTTTCATATATCTTAGGTATTCGAACCCAGAGCTCTAATAACAAGCTATCATACCCCAAACTCCGGGTCACGTGAAACACCCATAAACAACCAAGATAGCACTCAACTCGAGAATACACTCTCAAAATAAGCCATGCATGCATTGTATATAATTGCCAAGCGGCTTACATTACACGGCGCTAACGCCGAAAAACATGTTATAGCATTTATGTTTAAAACAAGCAAAAAGGAAGACTATAACTCTGTCACCCTTCTAACAACCCCGGATCAACCTGCGTGACCGGTACCTGAAAAATATTTCAAATCCCACACCATGAGCCAATGCTCAATAGAAACTAGACAAGCATGCAGTATAAGCTAAACATGCTAGGAAAATGAGGTAGAGTTTTAAACTCTCTTTCAAGCCTTAAAACAGTTTGAAAACACGGTTCGCATGAGGCCCAAAGATAATAGATATATATATATATATATATATATATATATATGCAACACATGAACATATACCTAAACCAACTATGCATATCACGTTTCCATCCTTAAAACTATGCATATCATCCTAACAGATATCATGCCACAGTTAAGGAAAAACAGTAAAAACACAAACAAAGGTAACAACTATAGACTCCTACCCATTACCCTAGTCACCACTTAAGGCCTGCTCGGTAATGACAAGTTCTATAAGGAGTTACGACAACAACGCCATTAACGGAGGAAACCGGCTTAATTTATAGGATAAACCCGAAGGTCTAAAGCACCTACACAACTCTACATCGTCAAAATCACATTCCCGTCCTTCAAATACCCACATGCACACTCACAACACCATGATCTTCTCGGGCATTCACCGAAGGACTACTACCCCATCTAACATTTCTCGGGATTTCACCGAAGGACCACTGTCCCAACTAACATTTTCCGGGCTTTCACCGAAGGACCACTACCCCATCTAACATTTCTCGTTAACTAGGGTTAACAAATATCAGACCACGTTTCTGTCCATCGTTGGCCAGGGCAAACATTCATACCAATATCACGTAAGACCACATATCCTTCTTACATCATGCATAATTAAAATGAGAATTATAAATGCACAGAACCACATATAACCTTCACATCATAACGCCACCCGTCACATAATCGGCATCCACTCACATGGACTACAAATAACCCACAAAGCCACGCCTAACTCAAAGGCCAACACTCAACTCATAAAACCAAGTTCTCACGAACCAACACCTTTTTCCAAAAAGGACCACGGCCCTAAACACGCCCAACACGACCATCACAAACCCATGACGCCCACTCGCGCCCAACACAAACCCAATGGCGAACCATGCACCTAACCATGCACCACATCCACATCTAAACATGCGCGTCACCTCCTAGGACGACACTTAAATAAACACTCGAGGCCACTACACGACTCCCGAAACCACAACATGATCAACTAAACCCCAAAACCCAACCACTGAACCACAAACACACAACCCAGCACCTCAGTCGACTGGACCCCAACCACCAGTCGACTGAAAATACACTAGAAAAGCTAAAAACGCCCAAGAGCACTGTCTAGTCGACTGACCCCAAAGAACCATGATCCAGACGACTGACCCCACAGTCTAGTCGACTGGGCTGAGGCAGAAACCATTTTTGATCTACGGGTTTGGCTCTCTAAACCTTGATTCAACACCGCGAAACCTCCGTCCAACACTCTCGGACATCCACACACCTAGGCCTCACACCATGACCACGAAAGAAACTCCCGATACCCAATTTCATCCACCAAAATCGACTAAAAACGATTTTTAACCCAAAAATCCAACTTTTAAACAAAATTAGATCTATAGCAATCTAACCGTTAAAAACACACACGATTACACGTAGCACCCTTATAAGATATGAGAGTCTAGGATCCTATCTCGGTGAGTCAAAAAGTTGACATCACGAACCACGTGCAAAATCGAGCTTCACTGGAATGAAATTTCTTTCGGATGA
>JAUMHN010413201.1:0-14149 GCA_032360265.1 Heliamphora ciliata
ACATAAATAATTAAATAATGATAAAATAACATTAAATCACGAAATTGAGTCTTTAAAATCTAAATTCATCAAATTAAGTTAAAACTAGTATAAAAGTAATTAAAAAATATACACTAAGTTACAAAATTATACAAAAATTTAAAATTGAGTCCAACCGCCACAACTAAATAATACTATAATTAAATTAAGATGTAAAAATTAAGTGCAACATCTAAAATTATTATATTAATTCAAATCCTTAATATTCCTAGCTAAAAATATACATTAAGTTAATTTTTTTTATAATTTTTGAACAATGTAGTATATATATAATATTAAAAATACAATAAAGCTATATAATACTACAAAATTCAAAACTTGGAGCCAAATCATACCCATGACAGGCCACTTTATCTATCCTTACACTCAATCCCATTTTTTTATTGCTTTCTCTTTACATGCATGTATTTCTAATGGATACAGCTATCTATAGGCCTTACAAACCCATAATTAGCCTCTTTAAGCTACAATTTTGTTTTAAAAGACCACAACCACCACCCCATGGTTCGGCCACACCTCTCCCAAACCCGAATTTTGCCTCCAAAATTCCAAGTATTAGCCTAGAGTGAGTTAGAGAGAGAAATGAAGAAAAAGGAGCAAGAAGCTCTTGCTGTTCATTGTGTTCTTGGGTGTCTCTCTTCAAAGATCTCCATCATCCATCATCTTCAAACCCTAAACCAAGGTAGGAACAATATTCTTAAACATTTATTTTCCATGTTCTAAGTCCATCTTAGCTCCTAAACACTTCTGGGTTCATGATCTATGCTCAACACTATGAGATGTGATTTTGAACCTATTTTCTATTTTTATTCTTTCTCCTCAATCATCTACCATTTTTTTTTTATTTTTAATCCATGCAAATGGTATATATCTCATATATAAGCCATATATATGAGGGACATAGACATGCATGCAAGGGCCATGGGCCTAGGAGCTCAAAAAGTACCATTTCTCCTCATATACAAATCTGTCTAGTGAGGGTTTTTACCAAAAATCCGATTTTTGTTATTTTTTTTAAGTGATCTACTCTCATCAAAAGTTTCTGAAATATTTACTGTAGTTATATATATATATATTATTTGCATGCACGAATTTTCTTGAGTTCCATATCTTTTCCCTTATGTTTTTCTAAAAATAGAGAAGTAAATCAGGTTAAAATGGCTGTTTGGACAGACCACTTTGAATCCATGTCATTTCCTGTAGAAGTAAGATTTCAGTGTGATTTTTATGTGGTTGGATAGATAAACGTCTTATCTTTCTAACCCCATTGGAATCAACCCGTTTGCATATGTGTAGAGAAAATGGCAACGATTCTCCCAAAGTGTGTCAAATTTGGACACTGTTTGGTAGTATATTCATAATAAATTCTAGAAAAATGAAAAAAATGCAAGGTCAATTTCCAGAGCTTCTAAACTCATAGATCTAATACTGTAAAAATTTTAAAAATGAAATTTTAAGTTTAAGTTCTCAATCCTATTTTTAAAGTCACTGAGTATTCACATCACTGTTCTGAAAATTTTTCTCTACACTGTCATAGAAACTTGTTTTGTTAAAACCGAGACCTTAGAGGCAAATATTGAAAAGTTTAAAACATAAAAAGTGTTCAGAATATCCCAAATAGGGTGCCAACAAAATCTCAGGTATTAATTTCGAGTCTAGGTATTTTAAAAACCCTAAAACTAGTAGCTAAAACCTGAAAACCCTGACTGTGGTTAAAAGTAATTAAGTGTTAATGCTATTATTTTGGGGTCCCTATGTTGTGATATGCATGATTAAATAATTAGAACGTGTGATATTGTCTTGACATACATACATGATTTTAGTGGTTAAATTATTTGCATGCAATTTGGTTAAATCATTGATCCATGCACATCATGTTTTAGCCTAAGTATTTTGAGGTGATTTTAGCTTAATTGGTGTACTTTTGTCTTACATGTTATTTAATCTTATCCATGTATGAATTTTCATGTAATTTGAAAAATCATAACTTTATGCATATTATGCCGCATCATCATTGGGATGGGTTTTACGGGGTTCACTAAAAAATTTTGAGAAAGAGAATGAAAATTGAACCTTAGGGTTGGTACCATGATTGATGGAATTGAAATATTGTGATATTGGCTTTACGCCCTGATTTGTTTTGGGATGGTTTTGCCCCAAGTGCTAAATGCACCCGATTGCTTATGATGTATATATTTTTGGTGAAGGCGGTTCGGGTGGCGTAATAATCGGAGTTAGATTTCGCGATCCCGCGTTTGACCTTGACCTGAGAGTCGAGAGCCTGAGTGTTGACTTGTCCACGCCCTTGCCGTCAGTGATGACCCGGCTGGACACTTAGTCCGCTATGCAATCATCCCACGGCTTAAGGAACGCTCTTTGTCGGTCGGTAGACTTGGTCAGCGTAATTGGGATCATGGGATTTAGGATGGTTCACCTCGGTTGGGGGAACTTAGAATAACTTAAGTTTAAATTGGATTAGAAAATTTAAATTGGTTGCGTCATTCTCATCATTACTCACTATCATGTATATTCTGTCCTCTTACCTGCTATGTGTTGAACTATACTTGGAGAAATTTTTGTATAATTACGTTGTTCCTTCTGGGCTTTAGCTCATGGCATTCTATGCCAGGTTTTGAGGACGCGAAAGTTTTCGCCAACTTCCCGGTGCCTGCAGAGGTGGAACCGTGGCTCCCATGAGCCGAAATTCTGCCAGTCCGCCGCACCTGACTTCTTTTCGAGCTGATCAGACTTAGCATTGTTTTACCTTAATATTTTCTGCTAAACATACTTTATTTTGGGTCTGTAACCTTAATCTTATGGTATTCTTATTTTTCTGCATTGATGGGTATTAATCGCTTATTACTATTTCGCACCATTATTAGTTAATTATCGCTCTAGATGCCTTCGAATTTTAGGGCGTCACAGTTTGGTATCAGAGATTAGGTTCAGCCCTTACCCACGTGACCGTTGACCTAGGCTTAGACTCTGGGACTTGAACTTTTGGACTTGGCTAGACCCCTTCTTATTATCATGCTCTAGACATGAAACTTTGAACTAACAGTTTACTAAAAATTGACACCGTTCTCTTGTTTCATTGTAGGATGGCACCCTCTTTTTCTGGTAGATCTACCCCATCCTCGGCTTCATCGTCATCAGATTCGCACGTCAGCTTCGACTCATGGGGACCTTGCTTCCAGGCAAACCACTTCGTTCCTACCGACCCTGCCCGGATGGAGGGTAACATCTGGTGGAGAGCTGAGCACGATGCCATCCGACACATCCGAAAAGTGAGCGAGGAGTACCCGCAGATGACGGGACGCGAGTACAAAGCCATGTTGAAGAGGAGAGTTGGAAACACCCTACGGCAGGCCCAGCGTGCCCACCAGATGATCCATTGTGAGCGCACTTTGGAGCGAGTTCGAGCGATGGCAGCCGATCCTGCAGTCTACGCCCCTATCAACCTCCGCGCACGACCATTGGACGAGGAGGTTGACTCCTCCAGCTCAGCGGTGCGCCCACCACCACTGCCTCGTAGTCCAGTTAGATACACCCGAGTGCTGCCACCACCAGCTTCACCACCCGCTTCACCAGATTACTCGCCAGCCTCACCCGAGGACTCCCTTGACAGCACCGACCGTTCCTCTCCTATCTACACCCTTCGATCTCCTACCTACCCCCGAGAGTACTCTCCAGTTTCACCTCGAAATGCCCCGATACCTCCAGCCGGCGCCGATGACGACACATCGGATGAGGAGGACCCCAGCGAGGATACTCATTAGGCATCTCTTCGGGTTTGGGGTAGGCACTAAGGACTGGGTTTTTGGGTTATTTTGCTGTGTTATGATTTTGATGATGTAGTTGTACTTTCCACCTGAACAGTTATGTTCTGCTATGTCCTCGCTTAATTGTATGACTTTATGTATTGTTTCTTCTTCTTATGAATTAATAGTGCTGCTGTGTTCTGTTTCTATCATATCTCATGTATTCTTCTTTTATACATGTTATTCCTGCTGTCATTTTTCTATAAAGATCAAGACATCAAACTAATAGCAACATTAATAATAAAACCATACAAAGCGCAAAACAAAACAATAAGTTAAATAATGAAACTAACCCTTGATTTCTTTTAACTAAGATGAGCCGAGGTAGAGGACGCCCACGTTTAGAGCAGGTGCCCGAACCCGAGCCACCTAGGCGAGGCAGGAACGATGACATCCGTGATATTCTACGAGAGCTCATAGACTCCATTCGCCAACCAGTACCTACACAGGATCCTGCACCTGTACCGCATCCCCCAGGTATCCCTGGATGTATAGCCATGTTCTCAAAATTTTGCTGGCTCCAACCACCGACTTTTTTAAGGGGAGCTAACCCTCAAGGGGCAGAAGGATGGCTCTGACAGATTCGAAAAGTGTTAGATACAATGGATGTACGCAGAGAGATCGATCGAGCAGCCCTAGCTACATATCAACTAGAAGGAGAGGCGATCACTGGTGGAACTCCATTAGAAACGTCAAGGAAGTCAACACCATGGCACAGTTCGAAGAGCATTTTCTCCAGAAGTATTTCCCAGACGTCCTAAAGCAGGACATGACTCAACAATTTCTAGAGCTGAAGCAGGGTAAGCTGACCATCGCCGAGTATGCTGCCAGATTCGAAGAGCTAGGACGTTATGCCACTGCCATCGCTCCCATCGAGTTATCCCGAGCCCAGTGCTTTGAGTGGGGTTTGGAGCCCATCATCCGAGGACGTTTGATCGACATGCGCCTACCCACGTATGCAGAGGTAGTGGATACCACTCTACTTTTAGAGCGAGAGCATTTTGACTCCCGAAAGATTTTTCCAGATCGTGCAGGAACCTCACGAGGTGGACCAGTGCGTCAACTGCCCAACCGCAATTGCCTGAACGTAGGGCTTTATCAAAGAAACCAGCCGGTCGATAGAGGAAATGGGCAGCGACAAGAAGGAGGTTATGTTTGTTTTGGATGTGGACGATAAGGACATAAGAAATTAGAGTGCCCTCAGGAACAGAGAAGAAATAACCCAAAATTCTAGCAGAATCGAGTTCAGCAGCAATGCCAACAACAATACCAGCAGCAACCTCAACAACAGTATAAGCCACAACCGCATCAACAATACCAGCAACAACAGCAAGGAGGGCAACGCTTGCCTAATCAGTAGCCCCAACAAGTAGGGCACCAGTAGCCGCAGAGAGGGAATCCAGCATGAGTTATCAATCAAGGTCCCCGAGGGCCTTAACAACCATAGCAGCAGAGGAGAAATGGGAACCGCAACAACAATGGAGGTCGAGTCTTCGCGATTCAGGGACAAGAAGAGGATGAAGACTATCAAGTAATCCAAGGTATGTTTGCACTCTTCAACACCTTGGTGAAGGTTTTATTCGATTCTAGCCCATCACATTCGTTCATATCTACTGCATGCATGAGATCCCTACACCTAGAATCAGAACCTTTGTCTCAAGCTTTATGTGTGGCCACACCAGTAGGAAGTCAGGTGAGGGTAGATCACATCTGTAGATCGTGCACACTACGCATAGCCGACAATAGCTTGTCTCGTGACCTACGGATTATGAACGTAGTTGATTACGACGTCATCTTGGGTATGGACTGGTTATTCTCCCATCGGGCCTTAATTGACTACTACCAGAAGAGGAATGAGGCTTGCACTGAAGATGGAACCCCAGTACTGATTCAGGGTGAACGACGAGATTCCCAACTGGTGATCACACGCCAAGCCCAATACCCCGATATCCCCGACATGGTAGCTTGCTTGCTTGCTAGCACCGATCTTCTGCCCGAGGTAGAGTTGCCACGAGTAGTTTGCGAGAACAAGGATGTCTTCCCCAAAGAACTCCTAGGTTTGCCACCACGATGAGAGATCGATTTCTCTATCGAGCTTCAGCCTGGAACTGCCCCCATCTCTATTGTCCCACACCGTATGGCACCTGCATAACTCAGAGAATTAAAAGAACAGTTGGAGGAGTTACTCTGGAAGGGATTCATTCGCCCCAGCACCTCACCCCGGGGAGCACCAGTGCTCTTTGCTAAGAAAAAAGATGGAACCCTCCAATTATGTATCAATTACAGGCAGTTGAATCAAGTAACGATTAGGAACAGTTATCCTTTGCCACGTATCGACAACCTTTTCGACCAGCTCAGAGGCTCGACACACTTCTCGAAGATCAACCTTAGATTCGGATACCAGCAGTTGCCAGTAAAGGAAGAAGATATACCGAAGACTGCTTTTAGAACCCGATATGGCCACTACGAATTTGTAGTTATGCCTTTTGGCCTCATGAATGCCCCTGGAGTGTTCATGAGCCTAATGAACCGACTCTTCCAGCCGTACCTCGACCAGTTTGTGGTGGTGTTTATTGACAACATCTTGGTTTACTGCCGATCTGAAGAAGAGCACGAACAACATTTGAGAACAACCCTACAGACTTTGAGGGAAGCACAACTCTACGCCAAGGCCAGCAAGTGTGAGTTCTGGTTGAATCAGGTAAAATTTTTGGGACACGTCATATCTGAAGAACGGATAGCAGTAGATCCAACCAAGGTTGAGGCAGTTATGGAATGGAGGCAGCCGAGAAATGTATTCGAGATTCGCAGTTTTCTTGGCTCGCTGGTTACTATCGACGATTTATCCAAGACTTCTCAAAGTTGGCAAAGCCCTTAACCCGATTAACACAGAAAGGAGTGAAGTTCGAATGGGATGAGAAGTGCGAATCATCTTTTAAGGAGCTTAAAAAGAGGTTAACGAGTTCTCCCATTTTGGTCATATCGGAGCGCGACATCGGATACACCGTCTACTGTGACGCGTCAAAGGAAGGTTTGGGATGCGTATTGATGCAGAACGGCAAAGTTGTAGCATATGGATCGAGACAGCTGAAACCGCATGAACAGAACTACCCTACTCACGATCTGGAATTGACAGCCGTCGTCTTTGCACTGAAGTCTTGGAGGCATTATCTGTACGGGGAAAAGTTTGAACTGTTCACAGACCACAAGAACTTGAAGTACCTATTCTCTCAGAAGGATCTGAACATGAGGCTGCGTCGTTGGGTAGAGTACCTCGAGGATTACGACTTCACCTTGGCTTACCACCCCGGGAAGGCCAACGTAATAGCCGACGTGTTGAGCAGAAAGACAAGACCCAGTTAGCGTGTATCGCCGTCCAGGAATGGAAGATGACGGAAAAACTTGGAAAATTTTGCTTGCAACCGACCGAACTAGAAGAGGGGTCTTGTTTTGTGTTGACTGTGGCGACATGCAATCTATGTCAGCAAGTCCTAGATGCGCAGAAACACGACCAAGAAGCTGAGTATATCCGATAGCACCTAATATCTGAGGAGTCAAAACCAGGATGGACAATTGATAAGCATGGATACCTAACGTTTCAAGGCCGACTCTTCATTCCCAACAACAACGAAATACGAGAAAACATCCTGAAGGAGTTTCATCGGTTGCCCTTCGCAGTGCACCCTAGAGGAACTAAGATGTACCAGGACCTAAAGAGAGAGTATTGGTGGGGCGGTCTGAAGAAAGATGTCGCTTACTACGTCGCCAGATGCCTCACATGTCAGCAAATCAAAGCCGAACATCAAAAGTCGGGAGGAACCCTACAGCCATTGGAGATACCAGAGTGGAAATGGGAGCACATTACGATGGACTTCGTCACTGGGTTACCAAGATCGCCTCAGGGACACGACGGGATCTGGGTTATTGTGGATCGCCTAACCAAGACTACGCACTTCTTGCCAGTTGGACCCTCCGACACCTTAGAAACCTTAAGCCAAAAGTACATTCGCGAGATAGTCCGCCTGCACAGGATTCCAACTTCTATCTTTTCCGACCGAGACCCCCGCTTTACATCACGATTTTAGCGCAGTTTGTAGACAGCTTTGGGAACGAAGCTTTGCTTTATCACAACCTTTCACCTCAGACTGATGGACAATCTGAGCGCACCATTCAGACGTTGGAAAACATGCTAACAGCTTGCGTTATGGACTTCAAGGAAAGTTGGGAGAAGCACCTACCGCTTGTTGAGTTCACCTACAACAGCAGCTACCAAGCCAATATTGGTATGCCACCATACGAAGCGCTCTACGACCGGCCGTGCAGATTGCCCTCGTGTTGGACAGAGACCGGAGAAAACAGGTTGCTAGGACCAGACATCATGCTTGAGACCACTGAGAAGATCAAGTTGGTTCAACAACGTGTTACCACCGCTCAGAGTCGACAGAAGAGCTACGCCGACCAACGACGGAGACCTTTGGAATTCAACATAGGAGACCACGTGTTTCTCAAAATCCAGCCGCGACGAGGAGTGATTCGATTCTGAAGGAAAGGGAAGCTATCACGTAGGTATATTGGCCCGTTCGAAATCCAAGCCAGAGTGGGAGCAGTCGCCTACCGCTTAGCCTTGCCACCTCAACTTGCAGACATTCACAATGTATTCCATGTCTCAATGTTGCGAAAGCACGAACTTGATCCGACACACACCCTCAACTGGGAAGAGCTCCAAATCGACAAAGACGCGACTTTCGAAGAAAAACCGGTGAAGATCCTTGACCGTTGCGACAAAGTGCTTAGAGGAAAGACTATTCCGCTAGTACGCGTGTTATGAAGACATCGAGGAATCGAAGAATCAACTTGGGAACGCGAAGACGCCATGCGAGTCAATTACCAACAGTTGTTTACGAACGAAGGTACGACACGAAATTTCGGGGACGAAATTTATTTTAAGTGGGATAGATTGACCTTTTTTTTTTTTTTGGAACAATATTAGTGACGGTAAATAATCGAATTAAGTCGAGACACCGTGTGATCAAAAACCTTAGCACAATAAATCTAGAACTAAAACTGAGAAAAAGAAAAAAAAATTAATAAATAATAATAATAATATAATAATAAAAAATAATAATAATAATAGTAATAATAATAATATTCGTGGAATAGCGATAACCATAAAGTAATAATAATCATATATAAGCCAGTACCCAAATAGATAAATAATGAAAAACAATAACAATAAGAGAATTAAAAGTTATAATTATAGTAGATGAAATAATATTATACAAACAAACAATCATAATCTCCAACACAAGTGTATATACATATCTAAGAGAATCTCTACAAACACACTCACTAAAAAAATAATCAAATAATCAAAAGTAAGGGTAACTTTCTTGTATAAAAAAATCAAAGTAAAACATAATAATAATAATAATAATAATAAAAATAATAATAATAATAATAATTTTAGTGGATATAATAGTAATCAAAGAGATCAAAAGTAATTTATTACATAAATAGATGTATATAGGTGTATAGCTACCTATCTCTACACACACACCAATATAATAATAAGAGTAACTTAATATATACATATATGTATAGGTGTATATAAAAATCTCTATAACCAATATTATAATCAAAAGTAACAACCCAATATAATAATTTAACTTAAAACCAACTTGCATATTGAGATAAGAAGACTTAATACAACATATAAATAATTAAATAATGATAAAATAACATTAAATCACGAAATTGAGTCTTTAAAATCTAAATTCATCAAATTAAATTAAAACTAGTATAAAAGGAAAAAAAAAATACACCAAGTTACAAAATTGTACAAAAATTAAAATTTAGTCCACCCGCCACAACTAAATAATACTATAATTAAATTAAGATGTAAAAATTAAGTACATCACGTAAAATTATTTTATTAATTCAAATCCTTAATATTCATAGCTAAAAATATACATTAAGTTAATTTTTAGATACAATTTTTGAACAATGTAGTACATAAATAGCATTAAAGATACAATAAAGCTATATAATACTACAAAATTCAAAAACTTGGAGCCAAATCATACCTATGGCCGGCCACTTTATCTATCCTTACACTCCATCCCTTTTTTTTATTGCTTTCTTTTTACATGCATGTATTTCTAGTGGATATAGCCTTCTGTAGGCCTTACAAACCCATAATTAGCCTCTTTAAGCTACAATTTTGTTTTAAAAGACCACAACCCCCACCCCAGGGTTCGGCCACACCTCTCCCAAACCAGAATTTTGTCTCCAAAATTCTAAGTATTAGCTTAGAGTGAGTTAGAGAGAGAAAGGAAGAAAATGAGCTAGAAGTTCTTGGTGTTCATTGTATTCTTGGGTGTTTCTCTTCAAAGCTCTTCATCATCCATCTTCTTCATCCCCTAAATCAAGGTAGGAACAATGTTCTTATACATTTATTTTTCATATACTAAGTCACTCTTAGCTCATAAACACCTCTAGGTTCAAGATCCATGCTCAACACTACGAGATGTGATTTTAAACCTATTTTCTACTTTTATTCTTTCTCCTCAATCATCTACCATTTTCTTTTGTTTTTGATCTGTGCAAATGGTATATATCTCATATATAAGTCATATATATGAAGGATATAGCTATGCATGCAAGGGCCATGGGCCTAGGAGCTCAAAAAGCACCATTTTTCTTCATACTCAAATCTGTCTAGAGATGGTTTTTACCAAAAATCAAATTTTTACTATTTTTTTTGAGTGATCTAAACACATCAAAAGTTTTTGAAATTTTTACTGTAGTTTTGTGAATATATTATTTGCATGCACGAAATTTCTTGTGGCCCAAATCTTTTTTCATAGTTTTCTAAAAATTGAGAAGTAAATCGGGTTAAAATGGAAGTTTCGACAGACCACTTTGAATCCATGCCAGTTACTGTACAAACAAGCTTTCAGTGTGATTTTTATGTGGTTGGATAGATAAACGTCTTATCTTTCTAACCCCATAGAAATCAACCCGTTTTCATATGTGTAGAGAAAATGGCAACGATTCTCCCAAAGTGTGTCGAATCTGGACACTATTTGGTAGGATATTCATAATAAACTCAAGAAAAATAAAACAAAATGAAAGGTCAAGTTCCAGAGCTTCTAAATCATAGATCTAACTCTGTAAAAATTTTAAAAATGAAATTTTAAATCTAAGTTCTCAATTCTATTTTTGAAGTCACTGAGTATTCACGCCACTGTTCTGAAAGCTTTTCTCTATACTGTCACAGAAACTTGTTTGGTTAAAACCGAGGCCTTAGAGGCAAAATTTAAAAAGGTGTAAAACATAGAAAGTGTTCAGAACATCCCAAATAGGGTGTCTACAAAATCTCAGGTTTTAATTCTGAGTCTAAGTATTTTAAAAATCCTAAAACCAGTAACTAAAACCTGAAAATCCTGACTGTGATGAAAAGTAATTAAGTGTTAATACTATTATTTTGGATTCCCTATGTTGTGATATGTATGATTAAATAATTAGAATGTGTGATATTATATTGACATACTTACATGATTTTAATGGTTAAATTACTTGCATGCAATTTGGTTAAATCGTTGATCCGTGCACATTATGTTTAGCTTAAGTATTTTGAGGTGATTTGAGCTTAATTATTGTACTTTTGTCTTACATGCTATTTAATCTTATCCATGCATGAATTCTCATGTAATTTAAAAAATCGTAAATTTAGCATATTGTATCATGCCACATCATCATTGGGTGGGCTTTACGGGGTTCACCATTTTATTTTAAGAAATGAATGAAAATTGAATCTTAGGGTTGGTACTGTGATTGATGGAATTGAAATTCTTAGAAATTTAGATACTGGGGAATATTGTGATATTGGCTATATACCTTGATTTGTTTTGGGAGGTTTTGCCCCAAGTGCTAAATGCACATTGTTGTGATATCTGTATTTTGGTGAAGGCAGTTTGGGTGGCGTAATAATCGGAGTTAGATTTCGCAATTCCGCGCTAGACCTTGACCTGAGATCCGAGGGCCAGACCGTTGCTGACACCTTGTCGTCAGTGATGACCCAGCTGGATACTTAGTCCGCTACGTAGTCATTCCACGGCTGAATGAACGCTCTCTGTCGGTCGGTAGACTTGGTCAGCGTGATAGGGATCATGGGGTTTAGAATGGTTCACCTTGGTTGATAGAACCTAGAATAACCTAAGTTTAAATTGGATTAAAAAATTTAAATTGGTTGCATCATTCTCTTCATTGCTCACTGTCATGTATATTCTGTCCTCTTACCTGCTATGCGTTGACATATACTTGGAAATTTTTTTGTATAATTATGTTGTTCCTTCTAGGCTTTAGCTCACGGCATTCTATGCCAGGATTTGAGGACGCAGAAGTTCCCGCCAATTACCCGGTGCCAGAGGAGGTGGAACCGTGGCTCCCATGAGCCAAAACTCTACCAGTCTGTTGCATCTGATTCTTTTTGAGCTGATCAGACTTAGTGTTGCCTTCTTTAATGTTTTTTGCTAAATACACTTTATTTTGGGTCTGTAACCTTAATTTTATGGTACTTCTACTTTTCTGCATTTATGGGTATTAATCGCTTATTATTTTTTCGCACCATTATTAGCTATTTTTCGCTCTAGATGTCTCCAAGTTTCGAGGTGTCACACACATTAAATTTGATTGTCCACTAAAAGAAACAATGGTATATCAAAAATGGTTTGGAAAGTGAAAAACACTAATCCTATAGGACCCAAAAAAAATTGGGTACCAAAGAAAATCACTTAATCTATTTTATAGGTATGCTTGAGATCCTCATCATCCTCAAAAGAAAGATGGTACTTGGATAGTGGATGCTTAAAACATATGACGGGCGACAAGTCAAAATTCCTAAGCTTAACACCTAAGGATGGAGGTTATGTGACATTTGGAGACAACGGGAAAAGTAAAATCATTGGTATAGGTAAGGTTGGTAAGAAATCTTTCCTATCTATTGGTAACGTACTACTTGTTGATGGTCTCAAGCATAATCTCATTAGTATTAGTCAATTATGTGATAAAGGTTATAGTATACAATTTTTGCATGACACATGTGTTGTTGAAAACAAAGAAAGTAATAAAGTTTTATTTGTTGCAAAAAGATTTAAAAATGTTTACATTATCGATTTTAAAAATCTAAATTCTCAAAATATTCAATATTTTTCTGCTATAAATGAAACTAGTTGGTTATGGCATAGGAGGCTAAATCATGCTAGCATGGATCTCCTATCCAAACTTGTCAAGAAAGACAAGGTCAAAGGCTTGCCTAAGACTAAATTTATTAAAGACAAGATTTGTGATGCTTGCCAATTTCGTAAGCATGCCAAAATGAGTTTCAAAAAGAAACAAGAAATTTCTACAAATAGGCATCTATAATTACTTCATCTTGATTTGTTTGGTCCTATGAAACCCCAAAGTCTTGGAGGGAAAGCATACTGTTTTGTTATTGTTGATGATTTTTCATGATATACATAGATTTTATTTCTTGCAACAAAAGATGAAGTATGCCATGTATTGGCTAAACTTTGTAAGAAAATTCAAAATGAAAAGGACTATTCTATTCTACACATCTGTAGTGATAGAGGAGGAGAGTTTAAAATAAAGATGTAGAAAATTTTTGTGACCAAAATAGAATTTTTCATAATTTTTCTGCACCTCGAACTCCTCAACAAAATGGGATTGTTGAGAGAAAAAATCAATCTTTACAAGAAATGGCACGAACAATGTTAAATGAACACAAAATTCTTAAATATTTTTGGGCCGATGCAGTAAATACTGCTTGCTATGTCATGAACTGAGTTTTATAAGATATCATATAAACAAAACTTCTTATGAGCTATGGAATGGTAGAAAGCCCAGCATTTCTTATTTTCATGTCTTTGGATATAAATGCTTTATTTTAAATGATAAAGATGATTTGGAAAATTTTGAATCTAAATCTGATGAAGAAATTTTTCTAGGGTATGCTACAAATAGTAAAGCTTATAGAGTATACAATAAATGAACTTTGACATTAGTAGAATCTATTCATATGACATTTGATGAGGCTAACCCTTTTTCTTCTAAGATTCCAGTTGATGAGGATTTTGATTTAAATAAAGGAATGGAAGAATTGAAAATCAATGAAGACAAAGGCATAGAGATTCATGAGTCTAAAAGTCGAGATGAACATAAAGACCTACCAAAAAAATGGAAGACAGTGAAGGATCACCCCATGGATCAAATCATAGGTGAACCTT
>JAUMHN010413212.1:0-14149 GCA_032360265.1 Heliamphora ciliata
AACTTAATTTTATTTTTTATTACAAAATATTTTAATTAAAACCGAATATTTGAATTAATTAAATTAACAGGATAAATAAAACCAATATTTATCATCCACGCAATTAAAACAAAATTAAATGTAAGATAAATATCCCGATTTTATGATCGGATTAAAACTCTAAAGAGTTTCAGCCTTCTCTTAAAAGATAAGCTTTTAGTCTTTTAGTTACTGTATAATTCCAGCTCAACTATTTTGGATTAACTCCAAACAGTTTCGGAATCCCAATTTGAAGAAACCACTTGCACCGCCGAAAAATTGCTTGAATTGAGGAATCGCAATTTGAAGTAATTGCTGCGCTTGGAATTGCACCGTTTCTTAATAAAAATTGAACCGAAACACTGTTTCCCTGTTTCTTGAGGCTTCTTTTGGAAACTGCCGCAGCTTGTTTTTTGAAAGAAACTATAGCCTTTTGCTTGCTTGCATGTTTGGCTGCTGCTTGGACTCTTGTTAAAAAAAAAATTTGCCTTCAAAATTGCTGCTCACAGAAACCAGCCACTATTTACTTTTTGTGCCTGCAGCTTTTGTTTTTGGGAATACCACTTGCGCCATGTGGCACTGCTGCATTGGGATAGCCACGGCTTGGAAAAATCACTGTGCCAAAACAGTGTGTAGCATCTGTAACACTGTTTGTTTGCTTGTACACCCACTGCTTTCAGTGCCTGTATTGGAAACTGGGTTTGGAAACTTTGCTTGCTGTCTTGGAAAACAGCTTGGGATGTGCGCCTATTTTGGAGACTGCTGTGGCTTAATAGGCTTTTGGCGTTGGAGTGAAACCAGCGCTGCGTGCGCCGACGACTGTTTTGGAAAAGTGCCAAAGCTTCTACCAGCGGTCTTTTTCTTTTCCCTTTTTTATTTTATTATAATTCGAAAAAAATTCGAGAAAAAAAATATTGTAAAGCAATAAAAAAACTTAATCGCGACTAAAACCGTCGAAACCACCACTGGTTGCCGCCACCAACCACCGCCATTTCTTCCATACTTGTTCTTATTATTTTTTTCCTAATAAACTAGAAAAAATAACTTAAAGAACATAAAAAAATTTACATCGAAACCTATATTCCGTAGGCTTACATTCGATCTAATAAAAACTAATCTATCACGGTCAATTTTCGTGATTAAAAAATTAAATTAAATCATCATCCATGCATTCAATCAAACATGAAAAAAATAGATGATCATAAAACTTGGATTAGAACGCCTGCAAAATAAAGTTAGCCCAGTTCTAAATCTATTCGACCCCGATAAACCGTAAACAAAAAATAAAATGACTTTGATACCAATTTTTGGAGGCAAAACTGCTAAGATAATTGTTTTTGTAAAACGATTATTGGTAAAAAATTAACTGGACGGGCAAACGCCGAAACGGGCTCTAGATAAAAATTTTGACGTCGAACGATTAAAAATAAACCCATGCAACCAAAGTTAATTTAGATGAATACATCTTGTCAATCTAATCTTCAACTACAACTTGATTCCGAGTTGAAACTCCAGTCAGATCTTTTACTGTATTTTGTTATGCGATCCTCGAACGTAGCGTGGGTTATGATTCTCCGATAACTCGTACCGACAGAACCCCGATATATTTAAATCTTTAAAAGATAAAAATAATATCTCAATAATGATATAAAATCATCAAAACTGATTCAGCCTACTCGCATATATATAGGGTTAAAACAGGGACCTGAGAAGTAATTATGAGTTAGACTTCTAGTGGAACGCAGATACCTACTAAAGGTTTCTGCAATTATGGAAAGACATGCAGCAATTTTTGTAATTTTCATAAAATACTAAATTACAGTTCACACCACTAAAGAACTATAATTGCACTCTGACCCATAATCTCAAGAATTTCTTGCATTGAGCTCATGTTATTAAATGCTTACCATTTCTCCACACGTTAAGATTTTCGATACCCGTCAATTAAATTTAATTGCTAATAATTTAATTTAATCGGTATCTTGATATTCCTTAAGTCATTCCACTTAACTTATTTCACCGCCGAATAATTAAATCCACCTGCAGGGTTTGGTCCGGTCAAAACTTATAAGCATTCTTAAGGGGGTATCGCCAATCTCGATTTTTTGGGACGTGAATTCCGTCAATAATTAATATTGCCATATAAATAATACCATTAGAGACGAAACCCTCTATACGGTGCTAGAGGGTGAAGATCAAATTCGGCCAGTCTGCGAGGGTTTCGTCTCTAATAATACCTTAATTTATTAGAGGGTGCGATCTTATATGGGTCTATTTGATCTTCACCCTCCAGCACTGATCTATTTGATCTTCACCCTGATGCCAAACTGGTCAAACAAAAATTGAGACGAATTCGGCCAGAATGGGCTCAGAAGATCAAAGAGGAAGTGGCCAAATAGATCAGTGCTGGATTCCTAATAGTAACCGAGTATCCGAAATGGGTAGCCAATATCGTATCGGTTTTAAAGAAGGGCGGTCATATCCGAGTCTGCGTGAATTTTTGGGACCTCAATAAGGCTAGCTCGAAGGACGATTTTCCGCTACCACACATCGACGTCCTAGTAGATAGTACAGCGGGGCATGCCTTGCTGTCATTCATGGATGGCATCTCCGGATACAACCAGATTCTGATGGATCCTGAGGACAGAGAAAAAACGACATTCACCATGCCTTGGGGCACCTATTGTTACCGTGTTATGCCGTTTGGCTTGAAAAATGCCGGGGCAACCTATCAAAGGGCTACCACTACCTTTTTGCATGACATGATACACAAGGAGGTCAAAGTGTACGTGGACGATATGATAGTCAAATCCAAGGATCGGAAAGGCCATATCACAGCTCTGCGAAAGTTCTTCGAGAGCATTCAAAAGTATAAAATGCGACTCAACCCACAGAAATGTGCCTTCGGAGTTACTGCCGGAAAGATGCTCGGATTTATGATTACTCAATGGGGCATCGAAGTCGACCCTTCAAAGATTAAAGCAATTTTGGAAATGCCTCCTCCAAAGACTGAGTGGGAAGTTAGGAGATTTCTGGGTAAAATCCAATTCATTAGCCGCTTCATCGCAAAATTGACAACTACTTGTGAGCCGCACTTCCGTCTGTTGAAGAAGGGAGTTGAATTTGAATGGGATCAGAAATTCCAAGACACCTTTGATGCCGTACGACTATACCTACAAAATCCACCTGTTCTAGCTCCTCCCGAACCTGACAGGCCACTGATCCTCTATTTGTCAGTGACTGATTCAGCTATGGGATGCATACTTGCTCAAGAAGGTGAAACTGAAGTAGAAAAGACTATCTACTACTTAAGCAAGAAGATGACGGGGTCAGAAGTATGATACACGCCGCTAGAAAAGACATATTGGGCCTTGGTTTGGGCTTCCTGAAAATTAAGGTATTATATGTTGTCTTTCATAGTAAATATTATATCCCGGATGGACCCTTTGAAGTATCTGTTCTAAAAGCCGGCACTGATAGGAAGGCTAGCCCGATGGTTGCTGCTATTATCCGAGATTGATCTCCAATATGTCACCCGGAAGTCAGCCAAAGGCAGAGCAGTGGCAGAATTTCTGGCCAACCAACCAGTTGAAGGGGATGAAGATACAGAGTTTCAGTTTCCTGATGAACAACTGATGAAAGTCGGGCATGACAAATGGACTCTATATTTTGATGGCGCATCCAATCAATATGGTTATGGAATAAGAGTCCTTCTTGTCACTCCTGATGAATCACATGTTCCGTTGTCCCTAAAACCCAATTTTGAAGTCACCAACAATCAGGCTGAGTATGAAGCGTGTCTAGTTAGATTGGAGGCAGCCTTAGAACTAGGGGCAAGAAAACTGGAAGTCATTGGAGACTCAGCACTGGTAGTTTCGCATGCAAGAGGAAAATGGAAGGTCAAGGACTTAACCTTAATTCTCTATCATCAAGTGCTGAAGAAGCTGATACCGTGTTTTGAATCAGTGATTTTCACCCATGTGCCAAGACTGCATAACAAGTTCGCCGACGCACTGGCAACCCTCGCATCTATGATTGACATACCGCCCGGAATCCAAATGAAGCCCTTGATAATTGAACTGAAGTGAAAGCCGGCATATGAGATGACGGATGCTATCAAAGAAAGCACTGACGGCCTTCCATGGTACTTTGATATTCAGAACTTCATAGAGAAAGGAGAATATCCCAAGTTTGCCAACAAAAAGGACAAAAGGGCAATACGACGACTATCTGTGCAGCTTATCATTTGTGGTGGCAGACTGTACAAAGGAGGACATTCTGGTGTCAATAAACTATGCGTTAACAATGAAAAAGGTCAATAACTGATGAAGAAAATCCACGCAGGAGTCTGTGGGCTGCACATGGGCGGAAATATGTTAGCCAAGAAGATCCTACGACAAGGGTACTTTTGGATGACGATGGAGATGGATTGTATACAGTTTATGCAGAGGTGTCATAAGTGTCAGATTCACGCAAACCTCATATACGTTCCCCGTTTCAGCTGCATAATCTAACGTCACCATGGCTGTTCTCAGTATGGGGCATCGACGTGATTGGCAGAATAACACCGAAGGCAAAGCTGCTTCCTACTCGGTATTGAAAGCCGCCCATGTTGCCAAGTTCATGAAGCAAAATATCGTTTGTCGGTACGGAGTTCCCCACGAGGTCATCTCGGACAATGGCTCACATTTCCAAGGAAAAGTCTTGGATCTCTTCGAGAAATACCAGATAGTAGCTCACAAGTCCTCGTCATATCGGCCGCAGACTAACGGGGTAGTCGAGGCAACAAACAAGAATATTAAGAAAATTCTGCAAAAGATGATCAACTCATATAAGGATTGGCCAGAACCCCTACCATTCGCGCTTTAGGGATATCGAACGTCAATCCGAACTTCAACTGGAACTATGCCATACTCTTTAGTATATGGGATGGAAGATGTTCTTCCCATTGAAGTGGAAATCCCTTCACTAAGAGTGATGGTCGAGGCCAGTATTTCAGAAGCAGAATGGCAGATGAACCGATTGGAGGAGTTGCTCCTGTTTAATGAAAGAAAGATGCAAGCTCTATTTCATGTGCAAGGTTACCAAAGGAGGATAGCCCGAGCGTTCAACAAGAAGGTCAAGACTCGTGATCTTAGAGAAGGCGATCTGGTTCTTAAGAAAATCAGAGCTCCTATTTTTGACCCAAGAGGCAAGTTCAAGCCAAATTGGTCTGGACCGTTTCTCATCAAAACCATCATGACCGGTGGAGCAGTCATTATCATGGACGTGGATGGCAATGTGTTCTCCACTCCAGTGAGCCTCGATCAACTCAAAAAAATACTATTCCTGCGGTAAAAAAAAAAGAAGCTCGCTGAGTTGAAAATCGAAAAGGCAATTCAGGCAAAAAATTAGAGCGGTCCGCAAGGCCAAAAATCCGAAAGGGCGACCTTGGCAAAAGTTAGGGCATTACAAAAAGGAGAGAGTCAACACCCGAGTGAAAATCGAGCCCGAACTACGTTAAGGCCTGATTATATCTTTTTGGGATACGTAAGCAGCTTCTTTAAGAAGTCCGGCCACTTTCTTTGTTTTTAACCTTCTTTGTTTTTAACCATCTTTGAATCTGAGTAAGACCAATGCAAATTAATTTTTGGATTTTGATAATAAAGGCATTCAATCTTTGGATAAACACAAAGTGGGAGTTTTTCATTACTTTAGGCAAGACTACAAAGTTCTAAAATAAAGGGAGGGCATACAAGTCCCAAACTCTACAAATAAAAAAAAAGAAAGCTGTGAATTTTTTTTTCAAAATAAAGCAGAGATCCTCAAACTCTTCTCTTTTTCGCAGCTTGTTTCCCCTCTTCTCTTTCTTTCTTTTCCCTATTTTGTGTCAACCGTGTCTTGTATTCAGCGGAAAGATCGGGACACTGTAACTCGTGGATCTTCATCAATGAGCGAGATGGCCAAGTATCCCGATACTGTGCTAAAAAAGGAGCCCACAGTGTAGATGAGAGCAGATGATCGCGAATGCTGGAAAAGGTGGTCTGACTGCGACCGAACTGTCACATAATCCGATGAGGGTAATAAAAGGTAGTTTGACGTAGGCCAACAAGCAGTACACCAGGATGATCCATAGTGGTTAGAGTCATAGCAGGAATCCGCCACCAAGGGTACTGCCAGGTAATGTCTGGGCCGGTCAGAGAGGAAAAATATTGTCGCCAAGATGCCTCAGTGTCACATATCTGATAACGTGGACGATAAAGAAAAGCAGCGGCATTGTGTCTATCAGTGGGAGGCTTCTGTGTAAGGTTCACCTTCTCCATCAGCCAGATCTGTAGCAAGAATTAGAAAGAGAAAGGCTTTGTAGTGTAACAGAGAACTTGATATAAAGAGAAATGTTAAGATCACCTGGAAAAGTAAAGGGCTGCCAGCAAAGGTGGTCGTTTCGCCACGATGAACAGCGTCCAAGACCAGCAGTGTCTTAGCCAAAACTAGGGGCACAAAGTCTTTTTCCATCCACATTTGACCAGCAATGTCGACCAGGACACAACTAACCTGTCCATCAGAAGGCACTAGCAGATATTGGGCAAGGAGGCAGAAGCAAAGTGCATAACGGCGCCGCAGCTGAAAGTCTAGACCGCTGAGGTCACCAATAGGATGAAACTTCTCAATAAGCCATGGAATGTCGAGACAGTCACTCGAGGTCAGACGAGAAGCCTCCATCCTAGACAGACCACAGAGTTGCATCACCTGCTGCCGAACAGAGAGAAAGGGAGTGGGGACAACAATGGAACTCCACGGAGTCAAGTCTAAGATGGAGACAAACTCCTCTATAGTTGGACATAGTTCCTCAAGACCAAACTGAAAAACATGAGACTACAGATCCCACAGTTGTGCAACAACTATCAATAAAGGTCCGTTAATCTTCACAGTCCTCAATGAAAAAAAGGGCGTTAAGGCCAAAGGGAGCGAAGTTCAAACGTTCGATATGAGAGAATTCCTCAATCCATGAAGAAAGGGGATTAGCCATCTGAGTCCGAGCAACAGCAAATGGGGTCTCTAGGACTATATTTATAAGGCTAGGAAGGGTGGGAAACCAAAAATTTGAACAAGAGGGACGATCAATGTGGTAACCGCCACCTTGGAATTGGCGACCGCCAACTACAAAAAGCATAGTACAGTGACCTCATTCTTTTGACCGGGCAACCGCCATGTTGAAACAGGTGACCGCCATGTGGACATTTTGGGAAAGTGGCGACCGCCATGTTGGATTACGGCGACCGCCACGTGTAAACATGACGGGTATGGGGACAATTTATAGTTTGTGTGATCTGTGGGTTGTGACAACTAAACTATGCATCCAAGGTAAGTTTGAGCAGTAAATAAGAGAGAATCATGCATCGGACGGATAAGCAGGTAACAAAATGGTACGAAGGCCCAAAAAGCTGTATAGTGTATCAAAATGTAAACTGGGGCACCCAGGGCTAGGGCACACAGGCCCATGAAGCAGATAAAATGTATGTAAATATGTCAGAACAAGGCATGCAGGCCCATCAAAATAAATGTATCTAAAAAGTAAACCTAAGGGGGGGGGCTCACTCTTTCTCATGCATGCCTGGGGCGAACTCGCCGGGAAGGACCAGCCTCCTCCAAGCTATCATCCTCAAAGAGTCTGTCGAAGTCGTCACCATCATCACTACTGGAGGAAGAAACAACTCTGGATCAGCTCTGCGCAGACGAAATCGACCCTCTGGAACGAGCTCGGGAGGAAGCACGAGACCCGCGACCACGTGCTGGAACTGGGGCAGGAGTAGGAGTAGGGGATGGAACAGCAGCAGCTACAGGTGGTTGTCAAAAAGAGGTAAAAAATAATAATAAGAAAACAGCATAAAGGAGAAACAAAAAGATCAAATAGGATAAACACTTACCGGCTGAGGGGCAAAAGGAACCCCAGCTGCACGCAGAGCAGCATCCTGCTGACGAACAAGGGTCCGCAGGCCACTCATCACCAGCATGAGATGATCCAGCCAAGCCTGATTCGTTTGTTGAAAAATAAAGCAGAACTGAGTATTCTATAAATAAAGAAGGGAAAAAAAGAAATAGTGAGAAAATGGTCAAACCTGAGCATGCTCTGGCTGGAACTCCGGAGCTGAAGGAACCGGGGTAGGAATGTCGAAAGCATACCCATCTACAAAAGAAGATATGGTCCAAGGTATCTCGACTCTCCCAACCCTAGCACCACTAGCTGGACCAGCATCTCCACCAGCCGGACTTACATCAGCAGCCGGGTCCTAGTGGCCCCATCAAATGAGCCTAGGCTCAAGCCATGTAGTCACCCTCCGCTACAAGCAGCTCCATAGCGGGGGTCCCCACAGTCTCCCCAGCAGGAGGTCGACCAGGCCTAAATCCTCAGTCCGGCACATACAGGCCGGAGGAACCACTGGGATCCGGAAGTCATCCAGGCCGAGCGACTGGCAAACCACTCGCTCTCCCAGATAGTACTCCTGCCCAAATGGGCTCTCCAGCAGGATACGCCATGCAGCGATGTCACGACTGCGCATCAAATCTACGTCGGCCCGATCCTCTACCCCCTCCAGAAATCCTAGTGGACCTACAAAGTACGGAACAATGCAAAGAACGGTAAAGCATACAGTATGGTGAACAGTGTGTAGTGAGCAGTACGGTGCAGTATAGTAAACAACACAGTAAGAAGAAAACGGTGTATTGAACAGAAAATAAAGATACCTGGTCAGGGGTCAGCCGATCAAGAGACACCTGAAACCGGTCAAGATCCTTCCCTCCGGCTTTCTTTCCCTTCAGCCCACAGGACCACCGGGCTGCACGGGGAATAACCAGAGGGTCTGCCGTAAAGTTCGCCGGGACATGAAGCCCGAGGAACTCATAGGTCCATAACTGCAAAGAAGAAGATGTCAGCAAGCAGAAATAACAGATAACAGAAATGGACGAAGAACTGCGAAAACTAAGTCATACCTCCCAAATCCTCCAGTATCCCCTAATGCTGAGCTCCTGAGGGAACCGGGTTAGTGTCCTCATAAAATTGTAAAGAGTGGCCAAAGCAGCGCCGCCCCAATCATACGATGCGACCCGATCAAAACAGGCTAGGCCGCCCAAGCAATGCAAGTGAACGGTATTCTCCTTGTTCAAAAACAAGGAGGTACTGAACATATATACATAAGAAAGCCTCGGGAGACCCACTCATAGTGGCGAGGCTCGGTGCACTGGAAGTGTCGGAAGCGGTCGATGAACCAGGTGTATCTGACTCGATCCTGATCCATCTGCGCGGGGACAGCCCCAAGAAAATATAGCAACGTGTCAGCAGACTGCGCAATGGTGGGATAGAATGGGATGGAGGCTCCTCCAACTCGGATGCCGGTGATGAGGGAAAAATCCAGAGGCGTCAGAGTAGCATCGAAGGTGGTGAAGTGAAAGGTGTTGGTGGTATCCTACCACCGCTCAGCTAGGGCTGCCAGCCATACCCCATCATTGCTCGTCCTACTCAGCAGGGGTATGAAACGAGCAAAATCGGAGGCATCAATATAAGCCCGGCTGGGAGTAGGTAGGGCATCATACCACTCCAACACCTCCCCGGAGGCAGAACCCCCGAAGCCTCGAACATAATGACCAGCCTGAAAAAGAAGATAGATAGAGAACATATAAAGAACAAGTCAAGCAAGCAAAGTGCAAGAAATATTTGAAGGCAAATCCCTAGGAAACTAAGTGCCCTAACTCTAGGTTCCTGTGCAAGTAACGACCATTCGATTTCTTTCAAGTCCAAAGAAAAACTAGGCACCCTAACTCTAGGTTCGTGATTTCTAGTGACCCTAAGTCTTGGTACACTAGGAAAATTTCTATCATTCTATGCTAATTTTCTTCCCAAGTGTTTATAAAAAAAATAATAAATAAAAAAAATAATAAAAAAAGAACAAAAATCTTCTTAAAATTTCTGAAATTTTCTAAGGTTTTTCGCAAATTTTTAGGGTTTTCTTAAAATTTTTCTTAAATTTATAAGATTTTCTAAAAATTTTCTTCAAATTTCTAAGATTTTCTAAAAATTTCTAGGATTTTCTAAAATTTTCTAAAAATTTTTTCTCAACTTTTTAAAGTTTTCCTTAAATTTCTAGGATCTTCTAAAAAATTTTTTTCTCAAATTTTTAAGATTTTCTAAAAATTTCTAGGATTTTCTAAAAAATTTCCTCAAATTTCTAAGATTTCCTAAGATTTTCTAAAAATTTTCCTCAAATTTATAGGATTTTCTAAAAATTTCTAGTATTTTCTATAAATTTTCCTAAAACTTTTCTAAAGATTTCAAAAATTTTCTTACAATTTTTCCAAAATTTTCTAGGATTTTTCTCAAAATTTTCAAAATATATTTTTTTTAAATTTTAAAGATTTTTTTAAGATTTCTAAAAATCCTTCAGGATTTCCCTTAAAACTTGTTCCAATTTTCTAAGATTCTTTCCAAAACTTTCTAAGGATTCCAACAATTTTCCTAAAAAAAAAAAAATTGCTCCAAATTTTAAGATTTTTTAACAAAATTGTCTCTAAACTTTTTAGGATTTTAATAAAAACTACCCTTTTAGTTTTCATGCCCCAAAAATAAAAACAAAAATTCCCCCTAAACTTGTGTTTTTTCCCAAAATAGCAATAAAAACTTAAACCTTTTATTTTTAAGATTTTCGCTAAATAATCGTCCATTTTGTTAGTTGTTTAAAAGATCCTAGTATCCATACTGTTTTGATTTCCATTGCATAGTTACCTAAGCTAAGCTTAAATCCCAATCACCATTCATCAATCAACATCCACACATCAAAATCACTTAACACATCAAAAATAAATCATCATCATCAAATCACATCATATGGGAGATCCTAAACATGCGTCTACGTTTGATATTCTATGCTCTGGTATTAAAACAAGTAGGGATAGGATACTTACCGATGGGCGCTAATGAGACATATGATGGTTGGGCTCCCACAGTAGAACGTCAACCGCAACAGCATCGGTCGGGGGCCAAAAAGGTGCCGGATGAGGTAATGGATCGTACGTATGCGGGTCAAAAGGTGCCGGATGACCGTCTCCAGCATCGGGGGCCAAAAAATCAGCCATCACGGCCTCTGCAGTAGCATCAACAGCTGCTCATGCCTCTCCTCAGCAGCATGGCGGAAGGCACGCTCCGCCTCAAGAACGAGGGCATCCATCGCAGCAGTGGGCTACGTGGAAGTAACCCCACCAGCAGGAAGGCTAGTGGATGTACCCTCGAGAGTACCCAGGGAAGAGCTTCCAGTAGCAGCGGGACCTCGTCGTGCCCCCAAGTCATCATCACCATGGCCGTGGCCCGCCACGAAGAAGAAAGGGATCACGAAAAGCAATGTAAACATTGTGTGAAGTAAAAGGAATCAAGAAAAGAACAAAACAAAGCTTGGAAACACAAGAAGCTGGAGATGGATGAGAGAAAACAGAAAGCTAGAGAAAGAGTGAGGAGGGAGCGAATGTGCCTTTTTTCGCGCGCCTGGGAGCCTTTATGCGCGTCTCAAGTCGGCGGTCGCCATGTCTCAAGTAAGCGACCGCCAGATTCGCCAAGGGACACACGGCGACCGCCCAGTTGTAGGGATTTGGAACTGGCGACCGCCATGTCAGGGGGATTTGGTCTCGGCGGCCACCAGGTTGTTACCGATCACTTCATATCTCGAGCCTCGCACCTATTTCTGACGGTCATCATGGGGGTTAGGGGGCTGTTTGGGGGCCTGTTATTTCAATGCGTTTATTTCCTTTAAAAGCATTTTATTTTATTTCAAATAAATAAAATAAACAAATAAAATATATGTATATATATAATAACAATAATAATAATAATAATAAACAAATAAAAATAATAACTTCAAATAATAATTTTGTTTTTACTTAAATGTGTGATCATTTTGTGACTCGGCTTTTAATTACTTTATGCCTCTTTCTGAATTTTTAGATTTTTAACTCAACCTATTAATTCGTGTTTTTCTCCCCGATAAAATCAAATTCTAAGTCATAAATTGACTTTAGTTATCCTTATCCCGTGCTCCATTTTGAATTTTTAGCTTTTAACTCGACCTCTTAATTTGCAATCTTCCTTCCTGATAAAACAAAAAAGTTTTAGCCGTAGCATGGCTTCCGATCATTTTAAATCTCGTTTCCAATAAACTTACTTTTAAGTCTCACGTTCTTAGATCCTGCTTAACCTATCAATTTGATGTTTACCTCCTCGGTCCTCCTCATGACCCTAAACTGACTCGTTGGTCCTCCTCATGTCCATAAATTGACTCCTCAGTCCTCCTCATGACCCTAAACTGACTCGTTGGTCCTTCTCACGACCCTAAACTGACTCGGTCCTTTTCGCGACCTTAAACTAACTTGTGTTTGCATTACACTATACCTATCCACATCATGTTAGCATTTGTTCATGTTAAGCATTTGCATCATATTTCTTATCTTGCATCATTGTATTTTGCCCAAGGAACTACGTTTTGGTCTGATCCCTCGTAAAGGGGGAACGTAGGCAGCTCGATAGAAATTTGAGTACGACCAACATCATATGCATGCTTGTGTGTTTTTGGCCTAAGATTGATGGCTCGGTCAAATGGTTGTTGTCTTTGGGTCTTTGATATAATCTACTTCACGCGTTGCTATACAAGTTATATCAAAGAGGGGCAATTGTAGACACTCCAATTTGACTCCGCCTAATCTTAGGTGAATCCAATGATGAAGATAGATGGAATAGTGCTTCAGTACGATCCTCGGGAAGTGATCCAAGTTTGGTATTTGAATCCGGAACCTTCAAACCAATGAAATTCTGACAAACCATCGAAACTTGTTACCCAAGTATGGCGACCGCCAACTCTCATTGTGGCGACCGTCATAGAACTTTGTGAAAACCCTAGCCAAAAGTGGCGACTGCCACCTTTCATCATGGCGACCGCCAGCTTCCATTGTGGCGACCGCCACAGAACTTTGTAGAACCTTCCAAAAACATGGCAACCGCCAACTTGCATCATGGCGACCGCCAACTCCAAATTGCCCGACGTCTTCCAAAACGTGGCAACACCTCATTGGTTGAAGAATTCTATAAATGTCGTAGCCCAGTGTACGTTTTCAGTACGAATTTTGAGTGAAAGAGACTCTGTCGATACGTCGAGCAATTCTGAGCCCCGACGCCGAAGTCCTACCGAAATACTGAGTCCCGAACCTCCAATACCTATATTTGGTGTCTTAGCTTGGAATCAGCACCAGAGGATAGAAGCACATTCCCCAATCTGAGGATTTCACGATTCAGGTACTTCGTTTGGATTTTCGATCTTACTAACTCCAATTCCTCTCTCTTGGGGTGACCGGGTTAAAATTCAATTTCAATTTGCATGTTCTTTCTATTTGTATAAGTTAATCTTATTTATTTCATATAATTTAATTGTTTTATTTACTTCTTTAGTTGTTAATTCTTTCTCACTCACACTTTGTACATTGTAATTTTCATTTGTTTTCATTAAATAATGCTAACATATTTTGGCAATTACAACTCAATAATATTGTTAATTATTGTAATAATATACCTATATTTATGTGAACATAGTAATTAATACTACCTTTTACATTTAAGATAAATAGTTGTTTTTAATTTCTTTCAGTATTAGTTTAATTTTCTAGCATTTATTTAGTTGTTCTAATTTACTCTTAATAGTAGTCTAGTTCATTTCCTTTTCTTATAATATTAGTGTTCCATTTTATTTTTAGTTTAATATTCCTTCATTAATCTTTACTTTTCATTTTCTTCTTTTCTCTAGTAGTATAATTTTTCTTTCTCTAGTAGTATAATTTTTCTTTTTCTAGCATCTTATTACTTTTCATTTTCTTCTTTTCTCTAGTAGTGTAATTTTTCTTTTCCTAGCCTCTTATTTCCTTTCTTATAATGTAGTTTTATTTTCTTTTTCTCTTTTTTTTCCCTAATGCTAATGCTCCTTTTTATTTTTCTCCTAGTTTAATTTTTTTTTCTAGCTTTTTCTATTTTCTTTTCTTTTCTTTTATTAGTGTAATTTTCTTTTTTAATCTTTTATTTTCTTAGCTTCAATAAAGTTCTATTTGGCATTTCTTTTCTTATAATATT
>JAUMHN010413223.1:0-14147 GCA_032360265.1 Heliamphora ciliata
TTCTCTCGATAGCAGTTATCTACAAACAATATCAATATATATATATATATATATATATATATATATATATATATAATTTTTCAAAAAATTGGGGTGCAGTACTGCTTGCTACTTTCCTCCGCCTTTGCCTATCCATGTCAACTACTTGCCTTTTCATCATTTTTGTCTATGTCAACTACTCACATGTTACATGTTAACTGTTTCACATTCCTAGTATAAGAAATTGTTACACCTGAGTGAGAATATGTGAGTTCTTAATTAATCCAGTCTGAATTTTTTTTTTCTTATCTTCTTTTAGAGTTATGCCTCCACGAGCAACTCAAGGTAGAGGTAGAGGCCGTGGGCGACCTCCCACAGCACCACGAATTTATGAAGAAGATCCAGTAGTTATGGAGCCTCCAAATCAGGGCGAAGCTCACTCAGTTCCGATTGTAAGTACTATAGGAATTGATATCCTACAGCAGTTAGTTGGGATGAACAGACTATGCCAGGGATAGGCAAGACCTCACGAGTTGCGACAGTAGACCCTAGAGCCACTTTAGTAATGCGAGAGTTTCAAAGGCTACATCCACCTGTGCTTCTTGGTGAGCCAGGCCTTGAGCACTCTGAGGAGTGGTTGGACCACATTACCCAAACATTTGAGACATTGCAAATTTTAGAGGATGAGTTGTGTGTTCTTTTTGCTTCTTATCAGCTAGGAAGTGATGCACTACGTTGGTGGAAGAGGGTTAAAATCACCATTGAAAATACTTGGGCAGCATTCACTACAACATTCTCGAATAAGTATTATTCAGAGACTGCACGAGATGTTATGCAGAGGGAGTTCATGGACCTTCGATGGGGTGATTTGATGGTAGCTTAGTATGAGGCTAGGTTCACAACATTATCTAGGTATGCATAGGAGATGGTCTCAACTGAGATACTATTCAAGAGAGAATAACGGGCGTTCGCATCCGAGTCTATGATGATCTAGTGGAGTCAGCTTTGACCTTAGAGTGGACACTTGAGGAGACATGGGGTAGGTATATTCGTAGAGTGTTGGGAGGCCAAACAGACAGCTGACCTCCAAAGAAGCAGAGGTCAGGTCACAATTTTCCCTCACGGGAACAACAATTTTCTAGGATATCTTCTGGTTCTCCGGCAGGTGGGACTACAGCCCTAGGTACCATTACGTGTTTTCTATGCCATCGACGAGGTCACCGAAAGTCAAAGTGCCTCGAAGGGGCCAATAGCAACAGTCTTTATAGGGGTAGAGACCCAGAGTTAATCAGGCTTAGTTCCAAGGGCAGGTATTCGGGCGTGGACCTCCTACTTGCTTTTCATGTAGTCAGACAGGCCACATCAAACAATTTTGTCCACAAGGCGAGGAAGTTTAAGGTGGAGTGACATCTCAGAATGCACGTACAACTCAATCTGTAGGGTCTCATCAAAACTATGGACCACAACCCCTAGTACATTCTGTTCAGCAGCCAAGTGCGCCTATAGGTCATCCTTTTCTATCCAATGATCAATAGTACCACCAGCGGGTCAACAAGGCCAGTTGACATGTGGACGCACATATGCTCTCACACTTGGTGCTGGGACTTCAGGAACTTCAGTAGCTTTAGCTGATCAGTGTGATTCATCTGTTGTGTGTGGTACCTTTCTTAGTTTTCACTCTTAGGCTTGTGTCTTAATAAATCCGGAAGCTTCTCATTCTTTCATTGCTTCGTCTTTTGTATCAACCTTGGCGTTAGAGGATGAGCCTTTAGATATTATGCTAAGTATTGAAACACCAATTAGAGATAAGTCAGTTCTAAATATAGTGTGTATGTCATGTGTTATAGAGATTATGGATTACCACCTCGACTTCAATCTTGTTGTGGTAGACTTGATGGGGTTCTACAGAGAATAAACCGTTCTAAGTACCCTGCATTATTCGATTCCTTAAGTGATTGATTCGATTGATGCATAGATTATTCAATTGTTATTATTCTTAGTACGACGTGGTGAATTTTAGAAACGAAATTCTTTTAAGAAGGGTAAATTGTAATAATTGTAATTTTTTTATTTACTCACTTCTTATTGGAAATAGTGAATTCAATTGGCCATTTTCTAGAATTTATTTTTGGCCATTATTCTAGAATTGATTTCTGAATTCAATTGGCAATTGAATTGGCCATTCAATTGGCAATTGAATTCTAGAATCAATACCATTTATTGGCAATTGATTTCATATTCATTTCTTTTGTAACCCTCCATAAGAAAAATTATATATATAGACCTCTTTTGGTATTCTGCAAAGGTGTGAAAAAGGAGGTAAGTGTGAAGAAACAGAATATAAGGAGAGGAGAAAGAGAGAGACTAGATTACAATTGCAAGTTGTGAGAGAGAGAAAGACAGACGAGGTGCGTTCGAGTAGCCGATCTTTGGTGGTGTTCCAACGTTTGGGTCAACTGTTTTATCTTAGGAGAGTGAGCCGGTGGAGATACGTACAACACCCTTGGTAGGCGGTGAATCATTCTTAAGGAAACTGCGTTTGCAGGACTTGATTTGCACATTCTGTTCATATTATTTTCTGCAGTTTCGTTTTCTGTAAATTCAGTTTATTGTAATCATTGAACGTTAATAAACATGTACTTTCTGGACCACCGAACATATCTTATGTTACGTTATATTTGTCCCAGCAATCTTAAAAATGACTCTTTTCTTAAACTTACTCGGTTTGGATCTTTATTTTTTTTCTCCAGAAATACATACAGAAAACGTATAAATACATGTTTATACTATTAACATATTCTGTGAGTATGTTCAGATTTTATGGATTCAATATATTCGTTGTTGTATGGGAACAATTAGCTTGTTCAGAATAATGTGTTCAGAATAATCCAAATCACAGTGGCTTACTTTCTGCCATCACCCAGTCGCCTGTTCTGAAATTTAGAAATTATGGTCTTTTGTGTCGACACCTTTTTGTTTGTGTCGACACTTTTAGCTGCTTGTGTCGACACTTTTGGCTGCTTGGTGTCGACCCTTTTCCTTCTATTGGTGTTGAGATGAACTCTTGGTTCTTTTGTGTCGACACCTTCCTCTGTTTGAACTCTCGGTTCTTTTGTGTCGATACCTTTCTCTATTTGTGTTGACACTTTCCTTTGTTTGAATCTCTTGATTCTTTTGTGTTGGCACCTGGGCTGTTTGTGTCGACACCTTCCCTTGTTATGTTGACACCTTTCTCTGTTTGTGTCGACACCTAAGTTGTTTGTGTTGACATTTTTTCATGTTTGTGTAGACACCTTTGTTGTTTGAGTTGACACCATTTCTGTTTGTGTTGACACTATTTATGTTGATGTCAACCCTTATTCTTCCCGTGTCGACACCTTCGTTGTGTGATGCATAACAGAGAATCGATCGAGTAATGCCGTAGGCAGCCGTGCTCGGTTGACCTTTGAAAGGTTGAATGGTTTAGCCTTCTGAGGCCCAGAAGCAGTTGATATAAGCAAGGTCGATCCCCACTGAGGGCGCTACTCTGAGACTCACGCCTAGGGGCGCTGCCCCTAAGAACCCCGCTAAGGGGCACGACTTATAACCCCCACCAGGGGGTGTGCCCCCTAGAACTCCACCACATGATGTTTGGGGGAATTAAATTTAGATTGTTAATTTATTCTTGTTGTCGATATTGTAAAGATCTAATATGTGAATTGATCTTATTTCAGGAAACATGTCGACTGAAAAATAAGTTGCTCCTGAAAAACAAGTTGCTCCTATGCCTGGTGTTCCAACTGTTCCATTGTCTCACGTAGACAAGCTAGAAAAGTTTAGAGGATGAGCTAACTTTAAGAGATGGCAACAGAAAATGGTGTTCTACCTCACCACTCTGAATCTGGCCAGATGCCTGATTGAGTAAGCTCCAGTTGCTGATGAGAAAACAGATACTCAAAAATTAATGGCAGTTAATAATTAGAAGAATGCCAATTATCTGTGCAAGAATTATATTCTGAATGCTCTAGATGACTCATTGTATTTTGTGTTCAATGAGGCAAAAACTGATAAGGAACTGTGGGAGTCCTTAGATTGAAAGAACAAAATTGAAAGTGCCGGGTCCAAGAAATTCATAGTGGGCTGGTTCCTTGATTATGTGATGAAGGACTCAAAACGTGTGACGGTTCAAGTACAAGAGTTTTAGATTTTGATCAACGAGATCAAAGCAGAAAGGATGTTACTGAGTGAAGCATTCCTAGTGACCGCAGTCATCCACAAGCTTTCTGAAATATGGAAGGAATTCAAGAGCTATCTAATGTTCAAGAATAAGGTGATGACTCTGGAGGCTCTATTTTTCAAGCTTAATGTTGAGGAAGAAAATCGAGCAAGAAGCAAGAGTGTTAAATCCAACTCTAACATGGCCAATGTGATGGAAGTTGACAACTCTTCAAGAGCAAAGAAGAGTATTCATGACAGGCATACCAAATAAGGTTTGACAAGAAAGTCAAACTAGGACCAAGAGATCATATTGCCAAAAAGCAGAAGGAGAAATTTCAAGGGAAATGCTTTAACTGTGACAAGTTTGGGGATCGTGCTTCAGAGTGCAAGAAGCCGAAGAATCTCCAAGCTCAAGCTCATATGGAAGAGACAATCAAGGATGTCTCCAATATTGATCTCTCGGCCATGGTCTCTAAGGTGAACATGGTAGAGTCAAATCCACAAGAATGGTGGATAGACATAGGGGCCACTTACCACGTCTGCTGTGATAGATAGATGTTTAACACCGTTGAGATGGTGGCCTATGGTCAGAAGCCGTATCCTCAAGATGACATCTGAAAAAGAGATGACATTGAATAATGTGCTCTATATTCTAGATATTCAGAAGAATCTAATATCTGGGTCTATGTTGAGCAGGCACAGGTTTTAGATGGTCTTTGAGGCAGACAGAGTTGCTCTGTCTAAGGCAGTGATGTATGTAGGAAAAGGATATGTGGCCAATGGTCTTTTTAAAATGAATGTAATGACTATCATTCCTACTGCTAATAAAGTGAAATCTCTTGTTGCTTATGTGCTTGAATCTTCCATTTCATGGCATGGTAGACTAGGTCATGTTAATTATGATTCTATGTATAGATTAATTAACTTGGAGCGCATACCTAGTTTTGATATTGATAAAACTTACAAGTGTGAAACTTGTGTGGAGGCTAAGTTAACTAGATCTTCATTTCACTAGGCTGAAAGAAGCACTGAGCCACTGGGTTTAATTTACACTGATGTGTGTGATCTAAAATATGCTCAAACTCCTAGTGCTAATAAGTATTTCATCACGTTTATTGATGATAGTTCAAAGTACTGCTGTATATACTTGCTAAAGAGCGAGGATGAAACTTTAGAAAAATTCATTCTATACAAGAATGAAGTTAAAAACCAACTTAGCAAAAAGATTAAGGTGTTGAGAAGTGACCGAGGTGATGAATATAAATCACCATTTGGAGGATACTGTGCTGAGTATAGAATTATATACTAAACCATTGCACCTTACTCATCTCAGTAGAATGGGACTACAGAATGCAAAAATCGTACCTTGAAGGATATGATGAATGCTATGTTGGTGAGTTCTGGGTTGCCTCAAAACTTATGGGGTGAAGCAGTTCTAACCGCTAATCACATCCTGAATTTAGTACCTCGCAAAAAGAATGACAAAACACCTTATGAGTTGTTTAAGGGTAGAAGGCCTACCTATAATAACATAAGAACATGGGGGTGTCTTGCGAATGTAGCTATACCTCCTCCTAAGAAGGAGAAGATGGGCCCAAAAATTGTTGATTGTGTTTTCATCGGTTATGCTCAAAATAGCAGTGCTTTTTGATTGTGTATGAATCTGCAATATCAGATATTCACAAGAATACAGTTATAGAATCTAGAAATGTGTCGTTCTTTGAACACATATTTTCGTATAGATCCATTAAAGAGTCTAGTTCAGTAAAACAGACTTTGCATCCTGCTAATGATAGTAGTAGAGATCAAGAAGGAAAAGTTGACAAAGAGACAAGACGCAACAAACGGGCTAAGAAATCAACCTCTTTTGGTTCGGATTTTCTAACCTACTTGTTTGAAAATGAGCCTCGTACGTACAAGTAAGCTGTGAGCTGTCCTGAGACTCCGTTTTGGAAAGAAGCGATTAAAAACGAGATTGATTCCATACTTCAGAACCATACGTGAAAACTAATGGATTTGCCACAAGGTAGTAAGCCTTTGGGCTACCAATGGATCTTCAAGAGGAAGATGAAAGTAGATGGATCAATAGATAAGTACAAAGCTAGGCTTGTTATCAAAGGATACAAACAAAAAGAAGGTCTAGATTACTTTGATACTTATTCTCCTATATCCAGGATAACCTCAATTCGCATGATAACCGCTATTGCGGCATTACGAAATCTAGCGATACATCAGATGGATGTAAAAATAACTTTTCTAAATGGAGATTTAGATGAAGAAATCTACATGGAACAACCTGAGAATTTTTCTAAGCCAAAAGAAAAAGTTTGTAGGCTAGTTAGAATGTTGTACGGTCTAAAGTAAGCTCTTAAACAATGGCATGAGAAGTTTGACAATGTAGTATTGTCTCATGGGTTTCGAATCAATGAATGTGATAAATGTGTATATGTCAAAGATACTGATGAAGGTTATATTATTCTGTGTCTCTACATTGATGACATACTCATTGTGGGAAGTAACAACAAAGTTATCCAATCTACTAAAGATATGTTGAATTCAAAGTTTGACATGAAGAATATGGGTCTTGCTAATGTTATTATGGGTGTCTAGATCACCAGAACGTTGGATGGTCTTACGTTGTCTCAAACTCATTATGTTGACAAGATTCTGAGGAAATTCAACAATTCTGACACTAAAGTCGCTAGGACCCCAGTGGACATGAGTATCCATTTATCTAAGAATGGGGGAAAGTGTCTCCCAATTAGAGTATTCTCAGGTCATCGGGAGTCTAATGTACTTGATGAGTTGTACAAGGCCTGATATGGCCTATTCAATAAGTAAATTGAACCGATACACGAGTAATGCAGGACGTGATCACAGGAAAGCGATAGTTAGGTTACTACGCTATTTGAGATATACTCGTGATCGGGGACTGCACTACACCAGATATCCTGCAGTATTAGAAGGGTACTGTGATGCAAATTGGATATCGGACACGAAAGACTCAAAGTCTACAAGTGGATATGTCTTTCTGCTTGGTGGTGCAACGGTATCTTAGAAATCTTCCAAACATACGTGTATAGCACGTTCTACGATGAAATTAGAATTCATTGCTTTAGATAAAGCAACTGAAGAAGCCGAATGGCTAAGGCAATTTCTAGAAGATGTTTCAAGATGGCCTAGACCTGTGCCAGCTATTTGTATCTATTGCGATAGTCAATCGGCAATAGGTAGAGCATAGAGTCATATGTATAATGGTAAATCTAGATATATACGTCGTAGACACAATACTATTAGAAAACTACTCTCAAGTGGAGTTGTCACAATTGACTACGTAAAGTCAAATGACAATATTGTGGATCCGCTGACCAAAGGATTAGCCAGAGAGTTAGTTGAACGAGCATCGATGGAAATGAGATTAAAGTCTGTGACATAAAAAGGGTATCGTGAAGGAAAATCCATCCTAGATGACTGGATATCTCAAGATCTAGGTTCAATGGGATAACCTAATTGCGTATACCTAGGATAATCACCATGGAGTTTGAGAACTCTTACCTATTCTTATGATGCAGCGGTGATTTAGGAGGTTAAATATTAGCTTTTAATGACTTTTACTGGTGAGCCAGGCTGGTATAGAAAAATATCATTGAATTAAAGTCACTTATGTGAGTATGAAGTGAGGCCGTTTCTTTAAGAATTTGATAAGGTAAAATTCTCGAGAAAATACTTGCAGAACCAGGAAGAGTGTTTTATGGCCAAAACGAACACAACCTTGGAAACGAAAATTTCGTTGTGAAAGTCGTTGTGTGAAGCCTATTATCTCAGTTTACTGCTAAGGTGACACAGTTCAAGGCGGTACTGCCCACTTATTTGCCGGTAAATCTGATAAGTTCTCACAAGGGAAGATTCAAGGTTAACCGCAACCTATTCTATGCAAGGACTTTCAGTTGCCTATCTTTCTTGCAGTCAACTTTGTAATCTAGGTTTTTACTCCCGCCAATTTCATTCATGGGGGGAATTGTTGGAAATAGTGAATTCAATTGGCCATTTTCTAGAATTGATTTTTAGCCATTATTCTATATTTGATTTCTGAATTCAATTGGCAATTGAATTGAAAATTTAATTCTAGAATCAATAGCATTCATTGGCAATTGATTTCATATTCATCTATTTTTGTAACCCTCCATGAGAGAAATTTTATATATAAACCTCTTTTGGTATTCTGCAAAGGTGTGGAAAAGGAAGTAAGCGTGGAGAAATAGAATACAGGGAGAGGAGAAAGAGAGAGAAACCAGATTACAATTGCAAGTTGTGAGAGAGAGAAAGACAGGCGAGGTGCGTTCGAGTAGCCGATTTTTGGTGGTGTTCCAACATTCGGGTCGACCGTTTTATCCTAGGAGAGTGATGCCGGTGGAGATACCTACAACACCCTTGGTAGGCGGTGAATCATTCTTAAGGAAATTGCGTTTGCAGGACTCGGTTTGCACATTCTGTTCAAGTTATTTTATGCAGTTTTGTTTTCTATAAATCCAGTTTATTGTAATCATTGAACGTTAATAAATATGTATTTTCTGGACCACCAAGCGTATCTTGTGTTGCGTTATATTTTTTTCGACACTTCTAATTTAAGGTAATTTTATATTTTTAAGTGTCTTGAAATATCACAAGAGAAGTTGGTTAAAAAAAATAATAATAAACATATTAAAGTTGACTATAAAAAAAAGGGCAATCGGTGAAGTCCCCCCTTCTTTTGTTACTTATTCCCAGCCCTGAGTTCAGTCGCCACCCTCCCAATTCCCCATTTCTCGTTAAACCTTTACAGCGCCGCCCAGCCCCTCATTCTTCATTCCCTTTTGCCGCGCAACCTCTTCTCTTCTATATGGTATTTTTTTTTCTTTCATCTTCTTTTAAAGAGGTTCATAGAAATTTTTATTAATTTTTTTCTATCATTTTGGCTGTAAATTATTACATGGAGTCTTAGATTTTTGCGGATAAATCTTGTGTATAAGTGTTTGAAATCCACAATTGTTGAGCTGTGAAGCATCTTTTTAGGCTTTTCTAATTATTCGCTTACAAGCCATCAAAGTAACGGTTTTTGATTTATCTTTTTAATTACAAATGCGATGTATGGATGTGCTTAAACATTTTCGTAGTGATTATATTTTATATTTTTTTTGTATAACAAGAACGGAGTTTGTGGGTTTTTTTTTTTTTTTTAAAGATACTCTTTATGTTTATTTTATTACATTTTTGTTCATTTTGTTTAATGTATTTGTGACATGAAGATGACGTAATGATTTGAATCTGACTTGGCTAGTTTAGGTTTGAAGTAAAAAAATGATCTAGAGCAACTAATACCTTGGTTTTGCTTAGCACTCTCGTGAAATTGCTTCAAAGTGAAAAATTGACAATGCTAGACCAATTAAACCGATTGTGGAGTTATTGATGTGAGATTTACATTAAATTATAACGACCATGATAATAATCCATCTTGATTGATAATACCTTCGTTGGTAGCTATTTGTTGGAGTTATAAAGTATAGAGTTAATATTTACTTCAATATAAATAATTTGGGCCTAAAAATATTTCCCATTTTTTTAGAGATTTAACTCTAGTATATCTTATTAAACTCATTTTGTGTTATAGAAGTCATGGTAAGGAGACATAACAAATGACACCTCAACTTGAAAAAAAAAAATCGTTAAGAAATAGTATAAGACACTTAATGAAAAGTGAAAAAGTTTTCAAAATAGTTTTGAGAAATTGTGGTTGATACCTAAGGTAGCGAGTTAGATGGTTTGATTTACGAGTTCTAGGCTCGCTACGCAGATGGATTTCTATACTCGGGAGGTTAGTGTCTCGAAGTAGATCGTTACAACTCACTAGTGCAATGGAGTGTCTAAGTGGGTTGGGTGACAGTATACTGCCACTAGGGCACACAGGTCAAGTGGTAAGGAATGGTTGTCTACTCTTTTAGGCGTATATACTCCTCATGGGCGGTAAACTTGGAATGATTGAAAGTTTAATGAAATAAAAATCTAAATTGTTAAAAGTTTATGGATCTAATGAAATGTGACTTTACATACTTTTATTTTGTTTCAGTGGACATATATTATATCTATCTTCTTTTATGCTTATATTTGTTGGTTATTAATAAACTATGACCCCTCTGCTTTGTTCATGTGTTTGAACATTCTAAGTTCTGCTGTACCTCATGAGTAGTTATACTTCTGGAGTTTCTATTGATAACTATTAGAATTCTATTGAGAATTATTTGAATATTAATACTAAATATTAATAATGTAGTCACAACAGTATTTTGATGATTTAAGCTCATTTTTTTTATTTAGTAACGGTAGTTTGGATTAAAATACTTGAATATTTTATTATGTCATTTATGTACGTGGATTTATATTAATTATTGACAATTTTTTTATGTAAATATATGCATAAGAAGTTAGGGTGGATGCCCTAAAGTTTATAATTTTGTTATGGTATTGCTGTTGAGATCTAGGCAGAGCCTGCACATATTACGTTACTTGCGATTATTACAGATTATTTTGTAAATGGTTAGCACTGTTGGGTTATCCGAAAAATAGGAGAGATTCTGCCAAAATTTTCTTAAAAGTTTAATACTTAGAATTTTTTCTAAAAATCTTGGGGCGTGACAATCATATTATGATTTTATAATAAAGATTAAATTGTTTAAATGTAGGAGGAAGAAGAAGGGTTTGTACCTAATCGAGCACAACTATATATAGCAACTCACACGAAGAATGATGGAATACCGGTTAATGAGACAACAGTCGAGAACATTGTAAGTGTTTATCATTTTTTCTCATTAGAAATTAGTATGTTTCTTGATAACTACTCATACTTTCTTTTAGTTTTCATTAATTCAATTAAAATAATGAGTTTTAGAGAAAAATGGAGGAATTATTGAGATCACAGCCAAATAGCTCGAAAGAGAGTTCTCATGGATGCATAGTTTGGTCGGCAACTGACATTTATTTTCAAGTAATTGTAAGTCTGAGCGTAATAGTTGTGTTCGTAGAGTAGGATTTGGCCCCAATCCTAAAAGTAACAACTCAGCTTTTGAAAAATTTGAAAGATTAAGAGTGGCTTCTGAGGAAGAGAGAGCAAAAGACAAAAAAACGATCCGTGAGGTACAACATGCCACACCCCAAACTTTAAAAAAATATTCTAGGTATTAATTTTAATTTTTTTTAAAAAAATTGACATAGTTTCTTTTGTTTTTCGGATAATCTAACGGTACAGTCTTTTGAAAAATAATCTGTAATATAAGCAAGTAATATAATATATGTGGCTCTGCTTGGATCTCAGCAATGATACCACAACACAATTGAAAAATCTCATTTAATAGATTAATTTTCACTAATCGATTTAATTAAAGAAGTTAAACGCTACAAATAAACAAACAATCACTCTAACAAGAAAAAAAATCAACTACATACGAGACACGACAATTTTTACGTGAAAAATACCAAACCGACTAAAAATAACGAGATCACTCCAGGTGTAGGAGAATCAAACACTAAAACAAAGTGTTGGTTACAAGAGAATCTTACAGCCCCCGTTGACTCCTCAACCTATAGTAATAAGAAACATAAGTCTCGGTATTTTCACTTTGCTTCAACGCTTGTGCAGTGATCTTGTTAAAAGATGCAAAAATCGAGAGCTGGCATTGATCGCTCGATGGACCGACCGAGCAGTTTGTTGAGCAGTCTGGCATCGCGAATAACTTTTTGATTGTTTCCTGTTCCTATTTTGCTGCACTGCAATATCAAACCATAACTCCAAAAGATCAAGTGTTAAAATATCAACGAATAAAATATAAATAATTTAAAATTCAATTTGTCACAGATTTGCTAAATTGAAAACGAATTAGACCACGGATAAAATTCCTAATAATCTCTCCATTTGGCAATTATGTAACAAAACCCAATACGACAAATTATTTAATTAAACAAGCTAACAAAATGATACAACGACTGAAAAAATGCATACACGACACAACCAATACTTTATTACTAAACACAAATAAAACAGATACCCCCCTCAAACTAAACTCCAAAAAAAAATGAACTCTCCATCAACCAAGAACTTAAAAAAAATTAATACTCGCCCTTAACTAAGCCTTTATCTCCCAATTTTTTATCACGAATTGACAAACATATAAAAAAACATTTTGAGTTGGGAACAAGATTAAAACATAAGTACTTGATTCATGCACATTGTTATACACTTAAAATTACAAACTCTAGTCAAATTGATCAAAACACACACAGAGTCCAACATAATTTATGTTCATATATGGAGGAACAAAAATCATAGTAGATTTATATGAAACAGTGTGTGTGTGTGACTTAACACGATTTTAGACTCCAAGATCAAATCTTATATGGAATCTATATGGTTGAGTCATATTTATTTATTAGTAATTAAGAAATTCACAAAATCAAACCAATTTTGACCCAATTTATTTTGTAGGATAATTCCCCCCCTCAATTAAATACTGCAAATTTTTCTTTCTTTTTTCTCTTTCTATTTTTTTCTCTTTTTTTTTTGGTTTCCTTTTCTTTTCTTTTCATGCTTTCATTGGCAGCTTTCAACTAATACCAACAAAAAACAAGATTCGCATAGGTAGCCATTTTCTCAACCCAAAAATACAGAAACAAAGGAAGGAGGAAGTTTAACTATTAAGTTCATGTGGATCGCCACTATGCGGTTATTTTGTGACAACTTAAGAATACTGAAAAATAAGAAAGTTTGATCCCATAAAAAAGTTTGATCCCAAGTTCGGAGGATCTCTGCATTTATCAGTATTCAAGTGTTGTACAAAATATACTCATATCTGAATACGTTCTAAGCCACTATGAGCTAAGTTAACTAGAAACACGTGGTATGTATTTAATCTTAATGACGAAACATTAGAATTTAAACCAAATAAAATAATGCACAGAAGTTGTATTCAACCCTTAATGAAGTTTCCCACAATTTTTTAAAATTTTTTGTACCTTTTTTCGTATTTTTAATATACGACTCTAAAAAACAAAAAAAGAAATGACTCAAATAAAAAAAATAAAAAACAACTCAAACAACCAAACCAACCAAAACTAAGGATTTCGACTAGCTGGAAGGCAGTCTAAATCACTTTTTCTAACCTAAACTTTATTGATTTTCAAAGGCACAGGTTTAGGGGTAAAAATTAAAGTTCTCCTAGGTTGATATGGCATGACAAATCTAGAGCTATATTGCTCAATCAATCCAGTGCAGTGAAGTCTAATGTGTCCATTTATTCTACAATGATGACAAATAGACACAAACTTTTGATACCTTTTCAATTTCATGCAATCAGGATGTATATGACCAGTAATACTACAATGATGACAAACTAGGATAAATTTAGCTGCTCTTACCTCACCATGTAAATTGGTGGATTTACCTGTCTGATTTCTCCACTTTCCATTGCTTTTTACTGAATAACTAGCGGTTATTCTTTTTGAGCTAATTCCTTTGGCAGTTTTAGCATTCACAAACTTTGGCACAAATTTGGCTGGCCAACTTCTTTTTTTCTTTGTACTATTTTCTTGATGAAGTATCAGCAAATTCAAGTCCATACCTATCTGACATAGTCTTCTGTAGTCTAAGCATGTCATCAAATGCCTTAGAACTTGTATTCAATTTCTTAAACGTAGTTTGAGCATTTAATAGATCTTTTTCAAGAACTTCAATCTTGGTTTTACTAGTTTCACTTAATTGAGATGGGTCGTTTCTTTCTTTTTCACGCTTGCTCAGTTTTTTTGCACAAGATCTCCCTATCTGATTTTAGTTTAACAACCAGTACTTGAGCTTCAGTTAGCTCCTTCTTAACACTATCTTTTTCTTTTTCTTTTTCACACAGTTTGAACTTATTAATCAATTTACAATTCTATTTGGTCTATAAATA